>DWDX01000374.1:0-28305 GCA_018245675.1 Agara michaeli
CGGGGGCGGGCGCAGGGGAGGACACGGCCAGCACGCTGCGCGCCGCCGGCTTGCAGCCTCTGGGGCTCGCACAGGGCGACTCCTGGTACCGAGAAGTGCTGGACCTGCGCAAGCGTGCCGGCGAGTACAAGGTGTGCGCCCCACCATACCACCTTCTACCCTACATCACTGCCCTACACCTAGCCCTCGACCTTGCATCCGATACCAACCACAATCGACAGATATACGCATCAGTGGTTTGTACTTAGACTAAAACCTAGTCATGGGCTGGTGACCAGATCCAGAAAATGATATTTGAAGTATTATGGTAATGCAGTTTTTAATGTTAGGTATTCATGATAGGAAAATAATAAAAAACTGCACTCTTTGCCCTCTCGATATCAGTAAAACTTATACTACCTTTACAGATACTACTTAATCACCTCTGCCGAAACCTTGATTATGTTCCAATAGTATTTTTCACGCATAAATTAGCCACTGAGCTAGTCTACTGTCTGTCAAATGCATAACTGAAATAAGAACAACCACATTTGATAGATGGTGCGACACAATCATGCTTAAGCCATTTTCAAAATTGCCATTAATTCGACAGTACCGCGGCTGGGGAACAGAACTAGCTCCAGAACACATCACTCAGCTTTACAATAAGCAAATCGAGCTCTGGTACCAAGTCTCCCGACGGTCCTCGCTGTCAGCCCTATCACTCGCTTCCACCAGTCACAAGTAAGTGATGCACTAGATATTTTGATGACAGGCGGACTATTCGGCTCAAAGGACCAATAAAATATTATCACTAATAAAAAAAATCATGAGCACCCAACGATAGGTATCCCGTAAATATTGATAGCTATACAGATAATAAGGCAAAATTAACAAGGTCTTTATTATACTGGTCCTTTGAACTAAATGTTAGCCGCTTCTACACTGTATCATTATAAGTTAGTTGGCAAAGTGGCTGATGCAAGCAAAGAATGGCTTGAACTGCGAATATAAAGCCATTTGATGCTAATGTAGAATAGCTATAAAAGACAGATTTAGAAAGAGCTGAAGACGTAATATTATATAACGGTGAGGCTGATGATTTGGTCTCGGTCTCTATGAACCCGAATATAACAGGCACTGTGTACTTACAGCATGATGAAACAATCTATTTCCAGGGCTCTGCCGCGCGATGAGAAGGATGGCAAGGAATCCAGGAATCATTCTCCTAAGAAGTTCAGGTCTTTCCGCTCGGCACCGCACCAGTCCATTCACGCCAAGCTGCAAGAGACCAAGGCGTTGGAGCGTTCTCCTCATAAGACCTCGCCACAGAAGCAACGCAAGAAGCTTCAAGGTCATAGCTTTGATGAGGGTGCTGCCAACCAGGAAGGTAACGTTGTTATATGATTTATGACTCCGGACAAATGTTGACTATTACTACGACAAGAATTAGCAGATTTCATAGAAATCATTTTTAAGGAAAAATATATAGAAAGGCTTCTATAAATATCTAAAGCTGTGTCGCCAATTTCCGCATTATTAATAGCTACTTTTGAAAACTAAATTTATGATAGATAGTCGATAGTACACTGTTTTTTCCCGCCATATTTACCGACATCTTGTTTTCTTTCTCTCGAATGCGCATAATTTTCCGTCGGGTACCGGTGATTCCATTCGAATGATATGTGAGTAATTACGAAACAATGCATTGTTGATGATTAATATCTATCTCCTTTTAAGAAGCATTAAAGTTTAGTCAGATCCTTTGTTTATCCAATATTAATTAGCCAACTCATTGTGCATGAAATCGGATCGTGAGAAACTTGAACCCTCTCTGAACGAGGTTAGTGTTCGGTTCCGGTGTATGAGTTTCGTGCCACTCTTGGCGACCTTCAAATGCACTATTAGACCATTACTGGTAACATTAGCCTCTCGTCGCGTCAATCAGTAGCCGCAGACCTGTCGAACCTACAAGCTGTGTTGTCCAGTGAGTTATTAAATCAATTGAAAACATTACTTAAGTAATATATAAAAGTGTTTTAATGTTTTTTTTAATAAATAAAGCGTTTCTGCTGGATGTTCAGTGAAACTTGCGTAAAACAAAAATAAATTAATCCATGCACAATACCCTCACAAAGAAACGTCCATCGGTGATTGACCTTTGTGAAATGTGATTGTTTTTTTTACATTTGATCTGTAGTCAACAAAACAAAGCGACTAATCCACGAATTAATCAGAAATCTACTTCCACTTCCGATGATACGTAGTGGTGATGCCATTTATATTTGCATGGCTTTAATGTTCTTTAGACCGGAAAGTAGTACAGCGGCTAATGTGACAAGTAACTGTACATAATATGACAATATCCCCGATATTGTCTGTCCTATGTAGATGATTATAATAATACTAATTTAGACAATCCATTTAATTTCCTAAATAAAATGTACCTACCTATATGTTTGTTTTTAACTTTAATATAAAACAATTTTTATGTAAAGCTTAGGGTTAATAGAATTTACACGATCCTTCTTTCAATTTTTTACAGTAGGTTTCTCCAGGCTATTCTTCGGAACGGCTAAGCCGATTATGATAGAACATTGTTTTGAAACAAAGACAAGTTATAGGCAACACATGGGTATTGTCCATACCTAAAATGTTTTCAAATCATTAAAATACGAAAACCCTTAAAATTGGGCAAATTTTACTTCCACTTATTAATCTTAACATCCGCATTTACATATTAGATATGGAGCGATGAATATAGAATAAGCATGTTAAGTTTGTAAGTCTCTGCCTATCCCGTTAAGGACCTGGCTTATGGGTATAATAATAATAATAATGTTTCGCTATATTTCACGACGATTAAGGTGACGTGTGTTTTGTCAGGGGCGAAGTCGGAGGGCGCGTTCCGGTCGCCGCGGCGGCGGCCGCGCTCGGCGGACCCCGCCCCCGCGCCCTCCGCGCGCCACCTGCCCAACGGACACGACGCGCACCCCCGCCCCGCCAAGCCGCAAGGTACGGCCCCGCTCGGTGTTGCCAACCTTGCTTATTCATTTCATCTGCAAACCGAATATAATGACAATTTAAAACAATCTCAAACTAAGCACAACCCGTGCTACGCTAACCAGACAGCTTATAAACATACTTAACATTGGACCAGAAGGAAAGCTCATTCGCGGTAATGTCCGTGAGTCATTAGACAGCGCATGCTTGAACATGTCTTTGTCCTGATGAAGAAAATGGCTAGACTTTTGTAGTTTGACTAATCCCGGCTGTCAACATTACACGTATCGAAAGATTAGGCAATGAGGAGTAACACCTCATCTTTATCACTCAAAGATATTGATATTATTTATACATCAAATTTCTTGCAATTTATAAAATATAATTCCACTTGACATTCATACGACTGTAAACTTATTAATCTGCCAACTCAGCGTAAGGAAACGCGCCAATACTGCCATAACTGTTTTCCTTTTCATATTTTTGTTCACTAATTTTAACCAACTTGTTCTAAACAAAAGACTTTTTAGCCGACTTCAAAAAAAGGAGGAGGTTCTCAATTCGTCTGTATTTTTTTTATGTTTGTTAAACGTTCCATATAAAAGCTGTTAAGAGTATTTGTAGTTCAATTTTAGGATTAGGAACCAGTTGATTTTGGAGACAAAAGGATTTTATCATATCTTATCATTTGCAATAGAGAACTTAATTATATTTAATTGTGTATAAAGTAATGATAAATGTGAGTAAATGCTAGGAACGTTAAGCATTATTTTAATGTTTTTCGTAATCAGTGCCGCTAATACAAATTTTATAGTAATTAATTTCATAGGTTCAATGGCCTTTGATAATGACTAACACAAAAATATTTTTACTTTAGGTATTATCACAAGTTATTTGTATTAACAGCCTGGATGACACTATTACTATAAATATCAAAGTTGTCTCTATGTTACGCTTTCACGGATGAACTGCTGAAACGATTTTGATGAAATGTTGTGTGCAAAAAGTATGAACAGTAAGGAATGGCATAACTGAATTACAAAAGGAGGTTATTTATAAATGAAAACTGCAAGGTAGAGCTACAGAGCAACCTCATAGTTCCTTCATAGATCTAGAAAACTAAGTATAACAAATCTTTTAACGCCAATAAAGAAATGTCTAATATTTTCCACGCCTTTCAAAATTAGCTTGTGTCTGCTACAAGGATATACTCAAACAAAACGCATCAAAATTTTTAATTATTTTCCGCATTCCTCTAAAATGTCCTCTAAAATGTCTTCTAACATTCCATTTATGTATGTAGAACTTAGTTCAGATTGGTTTATAATCTGTGTGTTTGTTAGATTTTAAAATGTATCGTTATAACTGTTGTATTCCCGCCTGATGCCTGTATCCCCACCATTGGCTGACTATTGAGAATATGGCTCTGTTTCACTAATTTCATTTTATTTTTTATCAGTTAGCAAAATTTTGTCTTTCACAATTTTATTTCCAATTACCTAAAATACTATTAGTACCTAGTCAAAAAATACTTAATGTTTAAAACTATTATACTAAATCGATCGTATTAGAAATGCACTCTTCTTTATTTATGCGAAGGAAAGTAAGTCTTGAGCCAATTCTCTGCCAAAATTTTTAGTGTGGCAACATTTGTTCTGTAGGTTTGCCGTTGAATAGAGGAAGTAGTATTAGGGTTAGGTCGACTTCGCGCGGCGGCCGGTCGCCATCGGCGCCGAGCAAAATCGGGGCCGGGGCCTGCGAGGCCAACGAGGCCTCGGAACCGGGCCGGCGCAGCCGCAGCGTCACTAAAGTTGGCATTAAACTGGGTGCGTACTAGCAGGTGGCAGTTGCGTCGACGCTCTGTTATTTTCATTTGGCGATGACACCCCGCGGCCGGTCGGCTTGTTTATCGGCATATGTGGCGCTTTATGTGGATGTGACTTTTGAATTGGCAACCCGCTAAGAGCAATGGAAAATTTTCATTCAGCTTACCGTGTAGCTCGAGAGTTGTAAAATATGTTTCTTTTCTCGCTTACGTCGATGTGTGCTAAAGTGAGCTTTTGGACTACATTTTCTCGAATGGAAGTTTTTCGTTTTGACGTTTCACCTGTCAGTGCGTCAACGCAACGTAGTCACGTTACCGCGCATCGGCACCGCCGGAGGGAATGGCTTCGACACGTCACTTGGAGTGTTGATGTTCGTGATGTCCGTGTGAACACCGCCGTGCACCGAGACCACACTGTTTGTGAATATTTGTTACGAACCCGACGATAATGTTATGCTTTTATAACAGTTAATATTTGTGCAGTGAAATGTACCATCATCGACTTTGTCGTCAAGAAATAAGAGACACAAATAAAAAGCACTGCCCCTTATCCTTTTTAGGTACGGCCTTGCAACTGCCAAAAGAATCAACATTAGATTAACAGTTGTACAATACATAGAGTTCTTTAACGTTAATGCAACTTTAGCATAATGTGTGACGTGTATATAATTTTTAGAAGTTAGAGTTATTCATTTTTTTTCAATTACTGCATGCATGTTCTTTTGGATTCTACTTCACTATCCCTCACTATATCATAATTTTCGTTTTTCAATATATATATTATAGTGGATTCCAAAAGAAATTTGTTCCAAAAGATTTTTTTCCAATTTTCTGTTAGATGTAGGATATTTAATGAATGGTAACATGTGCTGTGTTGTAGACTTAGAAAATCGTTTGTAAACACTTTTAAATTAGCAAATTTAGTTTTCAACTGATTTAAATGTCAATATTCTTCTACTCTTCCTTCTTTCGCTGCAATGTTATCTTTAGTTATCTGTCTGCCTTGTTGCATCTGTTCAGCGTGATTGTTCAACTTACAGCGAACTTGTTTACGACACCGCCAATTGCAATTTGAAAGATTCATTGAAATGTATCAAATATAAATGCGATCCGCGACGGTTACAGACGACGAGATTCCGTCGCACCGCAGCGCCTCGGTCGCTAAGGACCACTTCTTCGACGACTCCCCCATCGTGAAGTCGCCTCCGGAGCCCACCCGGGTGAAGTCGCCCGAGCAAATGAACATGCGCTCGCCTGACCCGGTCAACTGGACCGTGCCCCTCGACACCGGCAAGACCTTCACCGTCACCCAAAACGTGAAAAACGGTGAGTGCAGTCTCATAAGCAGGTTGGCCGCCAACATCATCAAATTGAGCTAGATACCTAATTGGACTTTGTTTATGTATCGAAATAGTGTAGCGTTTCCGATTCGTTCCGATCTGACTGAGCCACGACCTATTAAATTTTTCCACGACAATGTGAATTGTATGATGATTCGAATTGTTTAAAGAGTATCTTCTTCCTGAATTGGTGTTGGTAGAGCACAATGGAATCACTGGTGTGGGCACGACTTTACACACAAAATTTGTTACATTTTCAAATTGTATTCCAGACGTAAGCCAAATTATTTGTAAAATATTAAAATTGTTAACATTACGTATGTAGGAAAATTTATTCTAGTGTAAGAAATATTTCGTATGTATATGGCAACCTTGTATGAAAATCTACCATGACCATAGACAATGACGTAGTAGGTGACATTTTACGTTCCATTTTTGTATTACCTACGTACCTACTTAGTTGTGTGACTGAATCTCGAAATTGTATGTTTTATATGAATGAGATACTCTTTATACTCATTACTTACATCGAAAAACCTCGTTGATACAAGTATTACCGTAGGCAAGCGTTAAGTAGATAAATGAATTTGATTACCCATAACATACATTTTTATTCTTTTTTTGTTTTTAATGTCTAGGTACTTAGATTGGGCATATTTTAATATAAAAACATTTGACGTTTTAAAACAAATGAGTTTAAGATAAATTAGTATTAAAGTATTCTAAATGTAATTATAGGTATATAATCTTACCGTTTTAGCCATGTCTAAGCAATAGCAGAGCATAATGCATATAAAATCTTTTTCGTCACAGATAAAGTGCTAATAATTGTTACAAGTGATTTAGTAAGATGCTTTTTCAATGAACTGTTGTTTAGACATGATTGTAACTTACGTGTTAGGGTTTTTAATAAATGTGTGCTGTTTGTTAAATTGGCATTGATATGGGTGATTTAATTCCTGATTCAGAAGCCATCACACTGTCATGCAACACGACAGTACGCTAGACATACATTTTGACTGCATATCTACTCATTACGTCATGTGTTATGTAATCAACGGTGTGAATAGCAACCCCACACTAGTAAACATTGTAGAGAGCTTGCAACACTGACACCGAATTCAAAGACACAATGAAATCATGATGTACTATACTGTCAAAGTAATACAATTAACACGATAACATAATGTTTTCTGAGAGATATGAACTCATTTTACACCCATTCGATTTCTCATGTCACTGTTTAGTTGTGATCATTTCAGTGATTAACTTTTTTTTGTACATTGTTCACGGTCCACAGATATTGTTTTTTTTTTAAAATTCAATCCACATCCTCGCCTATGGATGGTAAAGGAACATTTAATTACAATTTTTTTTTATTACTACCGTGTTAAAAATGTTCTGCTAATCTGTTACTACAGTGTTTGATACTCTTGTCTGTTAAAATGTTATCTGTGGACGTAGAACGTAGCGTTCGTTTATGTCACGTCATCCGACCATACTCGTACGACTCACCATATTTCAGATGAGAGCATTAAGCGCCCTAGCTCTGAGTTTAAGAGTGGCTCCGTGGCCGAAGACGGTGTAGCAGTGAAGCCGGCAGGTACGACGAACACCGCCACCGCTTAGACCATCGGCCACACCCCGTATACAGTGTGACAGACAGCCGTGCGACAGTGAACTCTGAGTCCCATAGAGGTCACTGCCACATTGGCACGACACACAATCGACACCAGAAAATATATAACCTGTTTTTTATAATTATATCTATTGAATAGTTCATGATTAAATTGTGTTAATCCAATAACTGAGATGCTTTTATTTATTTTGACCGTACTCCGCTGAGACGTCGACCACGTATGTATTCACTCGTCTGTCTGTGTGTCTGTTTCGATGTTTGCGTACACTGTCACTGTTTGGCACTTCAGTCTTCCTATTATTTCTTCATGCCATCCTCGTTCACTTTTGCATGCTGCCTGACCCCGTTGTTTTGGGAAGATGCCACTACATAATCCTATAAAGTCTGGCTTGTGTTTATATATTTAGAGTCCCGATTGCATACTGTAAGGTTGTTTGTTGTTGTGTACAATACTGGCATCTTTCTAACCTGAATCCTAGCTATCATAAACCGAAAAGCTTAGAAGCTAAATATCCTGTTAGTTATAGTTAATGTAATTTACTAACGAATGTGGTTTATATTAAAGAATCCTTATATGAATATACGAAAATATTGCATGTCGTTCTGATAAAAAGAAATATCTGTGAATAATTAGTTAGTTTTAGAAAACATATTTGACTTCAGTCGATAACGATGAGCATGCGATTGAGGAATATTGACACCAACATTATTATTATAGAAGTTTTTACCTAAATAGCCGACTTTACGGAATCGTGTTGTTCAGCACATAGTTTTGCGACTTTAAAAATAAAATGGAGTCACCTAGATACCTATGTACCACATACTTTAAAAATTCTTCCTCATTATAGATATCCCATATAAATATTTATCTCACGATAAATGATTCTATCCACTTATGTATCGCCATGCCTGAGTACGTCTTCTAGTTATCTCTTCTAGCATGTAGACTATCTAGCTGAGTGTTGGTGCCAATATTTTCCATTGAAAAAAGCATGTAAAACTGAGATACAGAAGTGAAGATGCGAAATTTGATCAGTAATCTCATTGATTGGCCAAAAAATTATTAAAACATGCAAGTGGAAAGTAAGTACTGTTAAACTTGTTGGGATTTTTTTAAATCTGATTCACGGGGAGTGTAAAGAAAACTGTGAGGATAGGGTCCTATTGAAAAAGGAAAACATTGTTGTATGATTCTGTTCATTAATAGCAATTTATCGTTACTGAATGTGCTTATTGGTGTACAGTTGGAAGTTTCAAAATTATTCTGATTCCAAAGTAGTGCAAACTGATTCTCGAGCTTCAAAATTACATAAAGAACACTTTTGAAACTCCCAAGAGCAAATTGCGCTTGCAAGATCGAAAATAAACTATTCGAATGATATTACAGAAATCGCTCCGATCCACCATCAGCAAATGTCGCCGATTCGTTCGCTGAAAAAGAGCGAGTCCCCCACGAGCCTGAGCAAGCGGACCGACAAAACGCCGACCACGCCGACCAGCCTCACTCCTATCGACGAGACCAGGGCGTTAGACATGAACAAGGTTAACGGTATCAACGGATTCAACAGCAACCAACTGACCCCAGAGACACCGATCCAAGAGTCGATTAAGGAGAAGGAAGTGATCAAGAAGTCCACCGAGGCCACGCAGGTGGCGCCGGGCGTGGTGGACACGACGGTGGTGAACGAGCCCACTACGGGCGGCCTCACCGCTGCCGAAGTGCTCGACAGAGCCCGTACGAGGTTCGACAAGTTCTGGGGCAAGAAGGAAGACGGAGTTTAGTCCGTCACATTAGCAATTGTTCCGTGAGTTGTGACATTCAAACGTAGGCTTCTATTTTCTTTGCTATACTGCAACCAGTGACACAATATCGCCCGGTGTGTTTTCGCCTCTGACGTCCAAATGTCATAATCCACAGAACAATCTAATACGTAGGGGAATTTAATGCAGTATGTACACTGACCTAGCTTCGCTTCGAACGACGACTGCAATGATATTATTTATTAATTTATATATTTATTCACAGACGATAATCACTGTCTATAAAATAAGAGTGTGGTGGCTTGTGATAGTATTAACGACCCCGGTGAGTTAGTGGTAATCAGTTTTGTGATTTATTGGTTTGTGTCTATGAATATGTAAGTAAATTCCAATTTCGAATACGTGTGAGTACATAATTAGAACCTATGTGTACAGATTATTCTGTCAACATCTGTGGCTTTTCATAAAAGTAAGTTACATTTAAATAATAATTTACGGATTAATAAAAATAATAATAATTGTTCCGATTATCTTCAATAATGTCTCTTAATTATTAATCTTATAATGTTGTTGAATTGTTAAAAACGGGCTGTAACTACTTTTAATAGTAAACATATATCATGTCAGTCTATTGATCAATTTTAAAATTTTGATTCTCATTTCTCTGAATTATCATCACAATTAAGCAAGGAATGTTGTATATTAAGGGAAACCTCGCATTTTTTCAGAATTCCTTTAAATTGGTTCTAAGCTTAGAATGTAACTCGGATGTCAGTAATTAATGATTGCTGGGGATTTAAAAAATGGCAAACGTAATAATCTTATAATAATATTAGATGAACTAATATTCAAAGATGGATCTATATAAGTAGATAATGGATTATTTAATAATTTGCGTTCTATGACCTCGTTGACGGTTAAAATCAAGTAAGTAATTGATTTCAAAATGTAATACGTGCAACCTACCTTTACTATCCATCGAGCCGTCCAAGGTAGTATTTTTTGCAAAAATATTATTAACGCCTGTTTACGTGGCTTTTACTCTTAGAACTAAATGCAAAAAATATTTTTTTATCTGCAGCCGAATAATATTTTTTATCTGTGAAATCCGCCAATCACAGAGTAGCAGATTTTTAGCGGGAAACCTAGGTTTTGCTAATGCTATCTACTTGTTTGTATAAAAAAAATATTGAAAATTTGTAAAAATGGAAATATCGCATCTGTCTTGCCGCTTGTGTCTATCGGTGACAGATTTTAACGTGTCTCTGTTTGGTAATTATAGCCGCAAAACCAAATTAATCGACAAAGTTCTCGTGTGTCTGAAATTAATAATTGAAGAAACGGACACTTTACGCACGATTTGCTATAAATGCACAGAGAGCGTAGAAAGATTCTACGACTTTATTACATTCGTGAAGAAAAATCAAACGAAGGTCGGTGACAGTAATAGGTTCGATCCGAAAGGTTTAAGCGAACCGCCGACGAGCGTGAACCGACGTCACATCACTTCGTACGTCCGGGAGGAGGTATTTGATGCTGATTATACATTTTCCTTCCTCGAAATGTCTAAACATGAGGATAAAACGGAGCTAAAGACGCCAAGTCCGTTTTACTCCCACTTTTCACCGCCAAATATCGCGCCGAAACCGTCGTCCGAGCGCTCGATGTGGAAGACACCGCGGCCGCGCAATAACATTCCACAGCTGGAACGGAAAAGTCAAAATGATACGCAAAACAAAATGGAGAGACCCCGCCAGCGCTCTAGAGATTTATTCGAATCTCAGTCCCAAGACGCCGGCGAGGCGGAAACGAGGTGTCTAGATTGGAAGTTAACCCCGGACAAAAGTATTATGACACGGATCCGAGAAAAATGCTTCGGACATTCCGACTTTTAGTGACTTCAGCTAGTTTTTTTTTGTATTGTTCGAATTATTCCTATAGAATTTTTCGTTAGCTATTCCTTAGAAACAGGGTAATGTCATAGTTGATTTGTAAGGTGATTTGAATTTTAGTCATTGTAACTGTTATTTACCTACCGTAGAATCCTGCGTTTCTTTTAACTCATAGCGTATGGTAAGTCAATACAGCTGATCGTATCGAACGGTGGGTATTCACTTCTTGTCTCCGCAACACATTCGAAACGGTCAACTGTTTTAGTAACTTAGACACGGAACACACCATATTTTGTAACCAACGAACAAATTATCTCAACTGTACTGTACAATTTTAAATGTTATTGTATTCTAGATTTAATTCGCCCGATATATCTCTGTGTGGTCTCTGCGTGAAATGAATTACACGATCAATAAAATCGTCGTGAAACTTGTTAATTATATGTAATGTCTATTGTATGCGAGTGTAACTGTATTTGATGTATTAGAATTTCGTGAATATTGTCATATTACACTTGGGGCCTGCGAGCCCGAGACAGTTCGATTTGACCATCTACACCCTGTTTGAGCACGTTTCGGCGGCAAGGCAAAAGGTCCCAAGACGCAGTTCAATCGAGTTGATTATATTATTGACAAAACACGACATTATTGAGTTCCTATCGCCGTCGACGTCGCTATTATTTTTCCGCGCACAAAACCACATATTATAACCATTTGTAAACCTACCCGGATACCAACGTAACCCCATAGCCGGTGATGAGACGTCTAGCTTTGCTACGGGTTTATAATAGCGTGTTTTGGTTTTCAGTCGTTACATCAAAATGGACACCTCAATTAAATTAAATTAAATTTAAAAAAAACATGAAGCTATTTCATTTAGAACACCCACCCTTGGTTAATCGTATCGAAAATCTTTTGGTTAGAGGCGTTACTGTAAATTACTATCTGAAGATTAAATTAAAAACTGACAGACATTTAAATTTCGATTAAACTTTTTTTAAATATTCAAAGCGAAAAGGCATCACCAAAAGCCGTACGTCATTCATTGTCATTCATTTTAAAATATTGTTCAAACTGCCAATCTTTTATTTACTTGTGTGAAAAATAAAAAAAGTAATATATCAAGAAAAGGCATTAAAAAAAAAGTTGCTTCAAACCTTTTTGCGTCGCACTGCTGGCACGTTTCCATCCTGCAAACGCTGGAGACCTGGGGCTTACCACCGCGATGCTAGTGCGCATTAGTGATAAAAAAACAAAACCAACAATTTACTCACGACTTTATTCCATATCAATTCATACACGTACTAACCTAGAGAAAATATCGCTTGCTCATTCACTATAGACACGTGGCTTATTATAAATAATCACATTCAACGTAGAATTTTTTTTAAACTATTTTATTTTAAATCATTTCCGCTTCACATATAAGTATAAGGTTTTTTTTATTTTATTATTATTATGGCAGGCAACACAGAGAGACTATGTAACAACAGCATTAGCGGTAAACAAGCATAAGAAAAAAAAAACAGTCTCCGAATATAAAACGAACATACTGAAACATCAGACACATAGATGTCGTCGGAGAGGATGTCACAATATATTACGAATCACAAAATTACATCACACACCGCTTATATAATTTGCTAAAACCATAACATCAACATATACATAGATACAAAATACAATTTTTAAAGCCATGGTCCCGAAACGATCAACGGTGCGCCAAGTCAGTTAACAATTCCTTTTCCGCTCCGATATCAAACCGACGCGCGATTAAAAACAATAATCATTTATAAAACAAAAACTGCATAGAAAACACTGCATTCATTATACATATAAACTTATGAAATGATATTTAATGATAATTGAAAATGAATTAAGGAACGAACTACGTGGAAATTACTCGAGGACAATTTGCGGACGCACTTTGAAAGCGAAACGAAAAATATTCACCTCGTTATATATAAAACATATCACAAAACATACGAGAAAAACTTGATAACGGGCAGTGTGCATACCTTACCCTGTTCCACCGCGCGCGAGACACACAAACTTTACACAACAGAGTATGAATCAATGAAATACAACAAAACAATGAGTATTACAAGCATATACAATAATTCTAAACTTCTAAAAGCTGGATACCACACAACGATAAGGCGAAGGTATTTTTAAGAACAATCTCATCTTCATTTCAAAGTGCATCGTGTAATTCAGAAATGTAATCAATTTTAGGCTGTCTATAATTTCACTTTTGCATTGGCATTTATGTATTCTATACGATAAAAAAAAAATCTCCAAATTTAAAAGAGTCAATTATAAAGCCTTGAATGGAGTTTAAAAAAAATATTTATGGGATCGTTTTGAAAATTGTTTGAAGAATTTTAAAATTAATATGTACTTTATTGAAAAAAAATAGAGTTCATTAATTTGCAATTTTTACAAACTGCTATTTTATATTTAGGGTTTCGTCATTTCGTAGATTTTTAAAACCTCACAATATAGTTACATCGAAAACTCATGGAAATGCAGGCAGTTGCTAAAAATTAATTGTACCGATGAACTGAATGTAGAATAAAATCATATAAATTAATATTAAAATTGGAAGACTATGTAACATCGACACCTACAGACAGACTCTTTCGCACTGCGTGCTCTCTGCCCACCTCGTCGGTGACTTGACGTGATGGTATTATAACAACTAAATTGGGATTTGAAAGCCAGTACTCAGCTCGAACAGTTAAAACTTTAGTTAAAGTTTAACTACTAAATCTTTAACTACTATCCCGGCGGTAAAAGTTATCGGTTATGCATTGTTTAAACATTTTTTAGTTGACAATTAAATATGTTTCAGTAATTGTTATTTATTATTTTATCATTTGACTGGTATCATATATTTGACATCATTTAATATAATATACATTTGTGTAGGTTATATTATAAAGCAATTAATTATGTATTAGACCTTGTTTATTTGAGTAGGAATTTAAATTTAAAAATATAATAAAATATAACTTTAATAATCCATAAATTTTTAGCTGTTATTTAAAATTATGCAAAATATTCTCTGAAGACTATGGCACTTAGATTTTACTGCTCGGAATGTTTTGAAGATTTATAATTACATATATATTCCCGTTTAGATTTACAATTGGGCCTAATGTGGGCGTGTCCGCTGCGTGCTCCGAAACCAGTCGAACAATGCCGAAAACTGCCGAGCGAAACATTATATACGATTCGCGATATACGGACTCACAAGACGGGTTTAAGAATCGAAAAATTTCACTCTAATTAATATCACAATCGTAATGATACTTTTAATCTTTTTTTTTTTACCAACAGATAAAAAAACACCGCTAATATAAGGCCATCTATCGTAATACCTCTGAATCGAAGAGAAAGTGTCAATTAAACACTTATAAGATGTACTAAAGGAAAACAAGCAGTATTCTGTTGATAACTAAACCTCTACAGCCGGACGCGACGCGACGCGGTCATCCCTTGTATGACTGACCGTGAACTGACGCACGGTGTACTTTACGTATTCGGTTACATATCAATCTGACAGCGATCACTAAGCCTCACACCCAAAGCCTTCCAGAGCGGTTAAATAATCTACAAAGCGATGACGTCACCCACTTGTCCCTATTTTAATACAGAGCAATAGGTTAAGAAAAAAATTCGTCGTCTGCGTGCACATTTTCAAACATCATCACGTGAACCGAAAATGCCTTCATAACGGACACAACACAAACACAAAGCAAAAATCGTGTATCAAGAAAAAACAACAAACAAACCAACCAACCAGAGACGAAACAAAAATACACTAAAAACTATCAAAAAGAAATACAGACAAAAAAAAAATCGATAAACAACTCGGCCGAAGACGAACTCGGCGCGGAAGCGGTTAGCGTAACAACTAGTAGGATAAAATATTGCATTAGGTACTATATTAAAAATAATAATAATAATAATAATCTAGTAAACATTAAAAAAATATATCACAATACGACTCTAAACCCATCCAAATCGTTTACAAAAATTCTTCTTTTTTTAAAAATTAATAATAAACTTAAAATGAGATTAATAGAACGCACACACGCGCGCGCTAAAGTCATCGAAGAATAATAATAATTACGAGAGCGTGACTGACAACATTTGTAATCGTTTTTTTTTTAAACAGCCTCGGATTACGTGCTTTCGGCCAAAACGTGACCGCAACTGTACCGTACAAGTTAGACATTATTATTGTAATTATTGTTAAAACTAAACTCTGCCCCCTTTTCGCAGCAATACCAAAATATAGTTATCTAATCAAAAACATACGGCACGCAAAAATTACTAACGACGGTATATCGATGCTAAGGAAATCAAAAAAAAATTTTTTCGTATTCGTTACGTTTCGATGTTAGGTCTCGCTGGAATAATAATAATAATAATTACAAAAGATAAAAATTAAAAAAACTCGTCAGTTGTACGTAACGGTGTATACCTTACACACAAATATCCTATATATCATCGACGATCTTAATACTGCAACGAATTTTTTTTTTTAATGCAACGGTGATTCCAACGCGCGTAGAGTGTCGGTACAGGATTCCACCGACGTGAGCGTGTACAGCCTCTACAAGGTGTTGGGGCTTAGAGAATCTGACCGCGAAACCGGAGGTCGCCGGTTCGATTTCCGTCCGGACGGACATATGGACTAGCACATTTCTTTTGTTCCAGGTCTGCGTGAAATAAAAATATGTATACAAAGCATTATCACGTATGTATGCATGTTTATCAGCCGTCCGGTTACCGTAACGCAGACATTCAATTGCCTAATTTGAAATCGGCTGGCTAGCCGCGTTTGTAACTGTCCCTGTTGTACTATAGTCGCACGTATAAAAGCCTCGAGGTGCCCACGTCGACAGAACCCGGTCCTAGGTCGATGTACATACAACACTAAATCTAAACACAGTCTAAAGGGAAGCTTACAGCGACATTTCGTTTAATACTTTTTTTTTTTACAATTTTTTTTCGTAATATATTCATTTTCGTACACAACACCGAAGTAAGAGAAAAGACGCCTCCATTCCGATACATTTCACAGCGAAACCGTCAACAGGAGTAGTAACTTGAGTGGGAACAGAGCGAGCGAGAGAGAGAGAGAGAGAGAGGGAGAGAGAGAGAGAAATAAAAGAATTACGAAATCAATACATGTCAGTATAAAAATCATCACAGCGTTCTCGTAGTAATATCGTTCAAACAAACGGAGTATACAATACAAAAATAGATTTACAAAATGGCCGCCCATTTTTTTAAAAATAACGGAGTGCGAAGTGCATCAAAATGGAGGACAAATCGCATACAGTACATATTAACAATAATAAGACCCCACAGGCTCTCCATCGTTAATTATTTCACCATTTTATCATTGTCATTAACAATATTTACCATCATGCTATCTCTTTTCCTTGTATATAATTTTTTTATGGACTTGATTTAGGTATAATTTTATTAAAGATTGGGTCATATTGTACACGGAACTCGTTGGCCTAGCACGAGGTTCCGGAAACCGATACCGACCTGTCCAAAGGACATCTGAATGCATTGATATCTGTGTGACCTCTGAGAATACTGGCAAGAGATGAAACAAAAAGAGAAAGCCCCTGTTAATACCATAGAGATAGTATACAAAGAGATGACATATTCAAACGTGTATTAAAATTAACGCGATTAATAGTTCATTAATTAATTATTTAACATGTTCATTAATTGTTCAACATGTTCATTAATTGTTCAACATGTTCATTAATTGTTTAACATGTTCATTACTTATTTAACATGTTCATTAATTATTTAACATGTTCAATTAATTATTACTTTATATCGTTGAGTTGATTAATGATAAATTGGTGAAACTCTTGGTGCATAATGCAACGTCAGCCGCCGCCGACGAGAGAATGCACTGATCATACAAATATCAACTTTGCGCTATATACATTAAAGACCTTTTTACAATGTGACAATATAATATAGTTACTAAGTGAATAGTTATGAAATGTATCTTATTGTAATTATCTCATGACTATATAGAATACTAAAACCAAATTTGAATTTGATAAAAAAAATCTGCCAAAAATAAACGCATTTTTATGAAACACGCATAAAAATGAAGACTAAAAGTTCGTCATAGAAAAATATTATAGACAAATACATGAAGGGTATGTACTGTAAAATGTTTAATTAATTGGTCACTCGTAAGCGAAGGTCGGTTTCGCCCGCAACAGTCCAGCCAGCGGGCGAAGAGCCTCAATGAAAATAATACGACAAACAAACGTACAGTCAAACCCGCTAGTGGACAACGTGCGCGCGGTAAACTACCCACATACAGACATACAGACACCATAACATCGAGGAGAGAAACGATTCACGTTATCCCTTCCCCTACAAATCACACTCAAGTACATCCCAATAAATCGATCGATACACGCCAAATTGTACTCTATAGCGCATACAATACGCTGCATTATTCAAAAACAAACAAACATTCAAACGACAACGAGCCACGACAAAACGCGAACAGTACACAAGCGCATACGCGTTAAGCCCCATTCGACACGCACACCGTTCAAAATGAATTTACATGAAAAGACTACCGACGAAATTATATATTTATACGCTGTTCGTTATTTATCTCTATGTTTCTCGTGTTTAAATGAACACGCGCGAAGTCAACGCTCCGGCGGGTGGAAGCGCGCGGAATATATCCGTCTCTGTCCCGCGCTCACTTCTCGCCGGACGAGGAGCTGGAGGCGCGCCCCCGTCCCTTTCTCCCCTTCTTGTCTTCGCCGGCGTCCCTCTCTACGCTCTTGTCCGTTGCGACCGCTTGTTCGCACTGCTTGGCCGACGCCTGTTGCTGCGGCGGTTGGTTGTTCTGAACGCGCAGACAACAAAACATCAAAATAATATATGTATACATGTACAAGAAACTTGTAATATAGAACATAACGTATAATATATACAATAATGTGGGTACCTCGATATTTATTTTAAATTATTATTACCAACACCATTTTATAGGGAACCTACTTCAGATCTGTAAGGATAGGGATTTTTGTCACAGGGTACTCCGTGTCTACACCATCGGGCAGACTTCTCTTATCGTCTAACCCTTACGTATCTGTATTTTGTTTTAAATCTATATCACACCATTTTCGCCAAGTCTAAGGCATGCCGGAGAGTACAAAGATGAAGATTCTTTTTTTTTTAAATAAAACATCTCACTCCATCGATGCCACGAACAATAAAAAAATATTCCATCAAACAGTAAACTACAACCACCGGTCATTTTGAGGTTCCTGCGCACCCTCTAGTGAATATTACCTTTTTCTTGGCGTGCTTGTCGGTGCGGCGCGCGCCCTTGGCGTCGTCGTCGTCCCGCTTGCGGCCCATGACGCCCAGCAGCTTGCTCACCATGCTGCTGCCGCTGTTCTTGCTGCGCGCCTCCACGCTGCTCTCCATGCCTTCCGGCGACTGAGCGTTTAAAAAAAATAAAAAATGATAATCTATTGCAATAGTTCAACCGACGCCATTCCAAACTAAGCAGAAGTTATGGCCAACAAGGAACTGATGACATACATCTGAACACATAATTCACATACAAAGTTAGGGTCGGGAACCAAACAGACAGCCTCCTGCCTCAGCAACCAGAGGTCCCCACTGGACCAGGAAGCCAGTCAATTTTTTAATTTTCTTATTAAACCAACAAATAATTAATGTCTTTAAAAATCATACACAATGAGTACATATGTATGGCACTTGTAACATAATGCCAAGAGAGTGACACACCGTCCATACCTTATTGGCTTCGACAGATTCCTGCCTCTTTAATTCAATCTTCTTCATCGACTCCGTCCGCTTGGCCTCTACTTTTTCCAGTTTCTTCTCCGCCTTCTCTTGCTTCTTCGCCTCCAATTTCTCCTGCTTCGTCTCCGACCTCTTCACTGAGCCGCTTCTCTCCATAGATTTCTCTTGTTTCGTTTCCGACTTCTTCACGGAGCCGCTTCTCTCCATTACCTTCTCCTGTTTCGTTTTCTCCTCCTTGGCTTCTTGAAACGGTTTCTCTTCCGGCTTCGGCTCTATCTTTTCAATCTTCTTCAACGACTCCTGCTTCTTGAGCTCGGGTTTCTCTTTTTTTGACTTGTCCTTTGTGTCTTTGGGCTCGTCTTTTATGCTGGAGTCCGACTTTTTCCTCGCCTTGGGCTGCGTTTCGACGACCGTTGGCAAGGTCTCGGGTATCGTGTTGAGTTTCTTGCTTAAATCCAACGTGGTTATACTGGATTCGGTGCTCGATCGACTATCATCTGTAAATAATATGTGAAATATTAATGTAGTATCATTTTTTTGTGATCAGTACAACCTATGTACCTATGTATGCAATCTTAAATAACACTGAAGTGATATATAGAAATTTGCTGGCCTGAAAAATGAGTAACTCATTCAAACACTCGGCATGGCTAAAGTCAAACCGAATAAAACTCTGTATTTGATTACTCGGCTAAACTTGAACTCGGTCTATCCCTAATTATAGCCTTAATAACCTTCTCATTATAAAATTGGACCTGTGTCCAATAGCGAAACATCAAAAGGATTGAAAAATATCAATTTCCTTGCACTATGAGCGGCGTTGAGATAAGATTAATATTCTATCCTTATTCCTTATACTATCCCTCATACTAAATTCCATACCCAAACATATCATTCATTCATTCATTCATTATTCTATCATTCATTCTTTATTCATTCATTCATTCATTCCTTCATTCATTCATTCATTCATTCATTCATTCATACCATCCCCAAACGTACAGATTATCGAATCGTCGTATCTAAAGGCAGTTTCATAGAAGACAACCAATCTCAGTCTCACCCAAGTTAATCTCCCTCGACGTGTCCAAGTTGGACGCGTCTATGGACGTGTCGGCGACGTACGACTCGTCCGACAGCGACAGCGACGCGAACGACGCGTTCGCGTCGAACGTCGTCTTGTCCGCGCTCGCTTTCGGCGACGACGTGAATATACTCGGCGTGTTCTGCTTCGACGGCGTCCTGGGGCGTTGTGACGGTGGTAATAAGCTTTTGTGTCTATCTCACGGTAAGTATCGATTGTTATTGCTATTTGGAAAAGATACTTTACATTTATCACATTATTAAAACCATCAAAGGAATAAGCTCTCAATACAATAATATGTCAAAACTATAAGAGATCAGATGACCGAAAATCTTCCAATAAGTAAAGGCTGCGTTATTCGAAAGTAATACCTGATGGGCAACCTCGCGGCGTGATGCGTGGGCGAGTCTTTCTCCTCCGCGATTCTCGGCAGCAACGGTTCGTCCGGTTTATCCGGTGGCGGCGGGGTGGGCGGCGCGGGGGCGGTGGGCGGCGCCCGCCAACCGGGCCCGCGCCGCGCCGCCCCCGCCGCGCTCCCCGCGGGGCCCGCGGCGCAGCACAGTGGCGATATCGAGCACTTGGCTTCGGCTGACCGAGGATGTAGTCTGTCACAGCATGGCATAAAAAAATATCCATATTACCAATTATTGGGAAAATCATAATAATTGCTTTTCCATTACTCTTATCTCTATACCTCCCCTCCATACAAGTATTAAAGTAAAAATAAAACTATTATTACACATATATAAAAGTGATAAAATATAATAACCAATGATTAATTACCTCCCACCCTTAAACCGTAAATGCAATAAAATAAAATTAAGGAACCTACATACACCGAGTACTTGCACATTTTAATAAAACTGAAACTCTATTGTGAGTTCACTAGAAAATATATAAAGCAAAAACCATTGGAAAACAGTATACAAGAGAAACAACAATATAAATAATTATATATAAATGTATCGTGTCATGTATGATCCGGAGTCAGTTATGCATGCGGGTTATACACAAATGAAACTAGCTTTTTAGACACATATACGAAGTGAACAAAAGCGTTAAAAAAAAAGCAAAAAAGTTGAAATGAATACAAAAAAAATACCTTACATTATTCCCGCATACCACAAACCAATGACTAGAAATCAACCAAGAAATCATAGTACGTATAATTATTCCGAATGAAATAAAGCTCAAAACAGATTCCCTCAAAATCAGCCATCTTCCGTCCTGCCACGAGCATTTTTTCTACAACTCATTACGCATTGGGACTCACAACTACACATATATGTTAGGAACGATTCTTAAAGAGATGTACGTAGAACTAAATTGGTAGGTTCGACGTGTGAAAAAGGCAAGATTTTTTTCTTCCCAATTTACATTTGCGATTGACTCAGCGGCTCAGTTTATAGCTCCTCCGGGACTTTTTACGGCTACACGTATTAGTACTGGCGAGTACGGCTAAAAGAGGCAAGAATCGTTCCGCATATGCGTGTAGGTCGTGTATAGATCGCGTACTAGGACGGACTCACCTGTCCGGGGAGAGAGCGCGGCGCAGCAGCGGCGAGGCGGGGTCGCGGCGCGGCCACGCCCTCCGGCACTCGCGCGCCGCCAGCGGCGACGGGCTGCGCGCCTCGCAGCCGCGCGCGCTGTCAGCGGGGCAGTCAGCACACGCACTACTAACGCGCCTGTCTAGCGGCACTAGCCTACCGCGACACCTCCATTCGACCGTCACGAACGAATCAGACCCTCGCTACTGCGGCTCTCGTGAATTACAGAGAAAGCTTTCAATTTCATCGATAACCTTTTGAACGTTATCAATCTGTACGTGGACATAAGTCCTGGACATCCTACGTTGATATAAATCAAAACACAATAAGGCCTTTAAGTGGATAATTATATTTATCCTATGCGATGCCCTCCATAGTCGACGCTGTGTCTCCACGCACCGACACTCTTCCCAAACGTCAATACACACATTCGTCACACGATATGCGACTCTAGTGTACGTCAGTCCTCAACTCGGATAAGTACGGTAACTAAGTAGCGATCTCAAAACGTAAGTAGTCTATCACTAGCTAGTTTGTAGAATGGAACAGACTAATGTTTGTTAATTACGAGCTTACATTGAAATGCTTATTAGTCGAGACACAATGAGAGTAGCCAACTAGACAGGGAGTTATGAGTGGATGGTAACGTTTCGCGGTGTGAATTAGTATGTGAACAACGTATCATGTGAGTAACATTGATATTATATATACAAGAATTATGTACCATAAGATACCATAATGTAGTGTATATTAGTAATATACGTTGACCCTAAGGTATACTTAGCGCTCTGTACTGGGATTATAACATTTTCCAAGACCCGTTCAGTAATTTTTTCCCTTGTATATTATATTACGATATATGTATGTATAATTTGATCTAATGAAGTACTGACACTGACAGAGTAGACGTTTTATGTAATTTAATGAGACTTATGTAGAATGTAGTAATGTAACATAGTGCCATGTATCATATTATGTAATCATGTAATTTATAAGCATAATTTTGTGTTATGTACTGGAAGTGTGAAGAAGAAGTGTAATGTAGTGTAATATAGTTTAATGTAGTAGTGTACCTGGCGGCGTCGGGCGGCGGCGGCGCGGGCTGCGGCGAGGGCGAAGGCGTGCGCGCCAGAGGCGACAGCGGCATGTGCTGCAGCGAGGCGCGCCGCACCTCGGCGCCGCCCGCCGCGCCCAGCTTGTGCTTCAGCCCGTGCAGCGACGACGGCCTGACACACACACGCACGCACTCGACAATACAACCACGCGCTAACAACGATATACGTACACATATGTATCATCTAACAGGTTTGTTACGCGATAATCGATGGACTTTCTGTTTTTTTTTTATGCTGTGATATTAATCTGAATTGAAAATTCTAATTGGACGTCTCAAAACATTTTTGTGATTATAATAAAGTGAACACGCTGTATTTAAAACAAAAAATGCGCCACACACAATCGTAGACCCCTGACTGAAATTACTTAACGATCTATTGTAATATAGTTATCCGAGATACGATTTTTTTGGAATCGATGAAATGTTTTTTTACAAACGTATATAAAAGGAATAATCCTTACCTCTGATAATGCTGCGTGGTATGCAGGGGACTGTCGGTGGCCGGCGAGGCGGCGGGCGACGACGGACAGTCGCTGCTGCCTCCTGACACCATCTGATCACACACGGACAGCCATCATAAAACACCTACACACACACACACACACACACATGGCTCCGCTAACTGTCATTTCTATACATTTTATTAGTCGCTAGGCGCTTAAAGCTTTTCAGCACGGAAAAATTACCTGATGCATCTCCTGCGAGGCCCGTTTGGTGGAAATTCTTCGGAACAACGAGCAGCGTCGTCTCGGCCGGGGCCGTGGCGGGGCCGAAGCCCGGCGGCCGCCCGCGCGTCGTCTCCCGCCGGCCTTAATACGACATTCGAGATAGTATAACGACAGTAGCTTGATCATTTGACGAAACACAGTTTTTATTCTTTTTCTTTTACCAATTACTAATCAGTCCCGGAACATTATATGGTAGTATAAGGTATATTGAAACGACTACCTGTATGGTGGTTTGGTCGAGGGGCGTGGCCCTCAAGGTGGCGTGCGGAGCGGCCAACAGCAGCCTTAACACCTGACAAATTGAACGTAACAGTTTAATATATTGCGCTAATATTGTTGTGTGAATATAAACGACTGCGGAGATACTTGGTTACGGATGATATGTGTAGTGTGTACAGGAAGGGTGATATTTAAAGGCGTATAGTCCGGATTGTACGTTTTTATCCACCGAGGGATAGGGGCAGACTGTCGAGTCGTAGGTGGTCACACAACGCGTCGAACCAAGAGCGCTGACAGTGCTCATATTCTAGTGCACTGCACTCGAACTAAACTGCTTACTGTGACACACCTATGTCCCTACAAGACCTCTATGTACGTTACGTGTACGGGCAAAGTCATGCTTTGCCTGTATACTTAGAAGGCCATATCATGAAGAGGGGGATGTGTTGTGTGTATATGGAAGGGTAGTATTGTGTGTACATGATAGGGCGCGTGTGACCTGAGTGTGCAGCAGGCCCTGCACGCTCTCCCCGTTGAGCTGCGTGATGAGGTCGCCGGCGCGCAGCCCCGCCGCCCACGCCGCGCCCTGCTCGCTCACCGCCTGCGCACGTCATATACGTTAACACCAGCTGCTGCGGTGTTATTGGACTCAATAACGAGTTTTTCGAAGTTATACTTCTTTCGGTTCGTTTGGGAAAAATGATGAGAGAAAAATTTTTACCGTCACGAATAGCCGACACCATGAAATTAGCTGGAGTGAACATTTTTTTTTGTATATATAATTATATTTGTGGCTTCGTAGACTTGTCGTCCGTACCTTTTTAAACTTAAAATATTTTTAGCAATTTGTACCTAAACTTTTTTTCACATTATCTCCACTCAATCTTGTTTAAGTCACCGTGTTAATTTTTTTCAATAACCTCCCTATCATTCAGTATAGTTTACAATAAAATATATGACCGATTTCTTGTCGAACGGGAAACGATTTTCCTATCACATCGTCTTCCAAGTCGTACGAATGCACACTGACCGACACCAAGTGATGCATGGTGTAGTAGTCGGTGTCCCCGTAGTACACCCGCACGGTGTGTATGGTGAAGCCGAAGCCGCGCGGCCCACGGCGCACCACGATCGGCGGCTTGGACGACTGTATCAATCTGTAAGGAACACATGCGGTCATCTTTACGTGCAATCAAACGGATGTCTCAACATACTTTTCCTACGTAGCACTTATTGGGAGCTCACTAATCAAAATAAGGTTCCATTCACACTATAACGGAGACAAGACCATTTTGCACACCCCATCGATCACGAATATCGATACGCTTTTATAAATCGATATTTATTTCGATACGTCAAAAAGCATTGGCCGAAATTGATTGCACAAAAACGTTAGTAACAGATGTAAACTACAAGGTAAATAACACAACGAACAGATAATCAGGTGAGAATATCACTACATAGTATAAAACAAAGTCGCTTTCCGCTGTCTGTCCCTATGTCCCTATGTATGCTTAGATCTTTAAAACTACTCAACGGATTTTGATGCGGTTTTTTTTAATGGATGGAGTGATTCGAGAGGAAGATTTATATGTATAATAACATCCATTATATAGTAGAGAAATACTGTTATTTTTTAGATTTCTAATGTGATGTCGTAAATAATTACATTGTTTGCGGCGGGGGCGGGACGAAGTCGCGGGCAAAATCTAGTATATTAATAATAAATACTTACCGATACTTATTAAATTAATATTCAAATAGTTATCACAGCCATTGTGTTGTATTAAACGGAACAGCATATATGGGATATGAAAATGATTTGGTCTTATTATGTTTTAATAAATTAATAAAATGACATCGATGGTTCCGGTAAAACCGGTTTCCGGTGAAACGGTCACACCGTTGCAAACAATTTCACACACGTAATTAAACCTGAACGTTTATTGAAAACCAAACTGCAGTGTTCGTTCACATTTGCAACTCAATCGGAATAATTCACCTCGCTGCATACCAGATACACGATAATTACCATAATTTTATACGAAATTACAAATATTAAAATTTGCATTTCATTTATATAAAATAAATAATTGGCTATACCTACTTGGAAGTTAACAATGGAATGAGTGAGTGAGATGACTGATTGTGCGAGAGAGAGAGAGAAACTGTAAGACGGCCGCAAATCAACGAGCAGTGTGTCAGTAGTATTAAGATTAATATCTGATTTTATGAGTTTAAGGCAATTTTAAAATAAATCAGATATAAATCTAATTTTCTCTAAGCTCGTACTATCCATGACAAGACGAGCCAATTTGCATGGCGACAAAAAGAAAACAGTAATAGCTTGAGCCTAACTGTTATTAGTAAGCAGCGGTTGTAATTCTTGTCCAAAAATTACCTCGTTAATGAAAGACATTAGTATCGTATTCTGTCATGAATTACCTGTGTAAACCGTAATGGGGGCAGTCCCTTCGAATTAGCGGTAGAGTTTAGTCGCGCTAAATTTATCCGATTTAAATGTCCCGTTGTACCATCGGCGATAAAAGATAAACGAATCGCTGGCAAGCGGGAACGTTAGAATTATTACAAAAACATGGGAGTTTTTTTTCACCGGCCTTTTTCTCCCGGTCTACTATAGCCTGAGGGGCAAACGAAGCCGAAGTAATTAAGATGACTAAAACATGATCTTCATTGAGTGTATGTATTTACCTTATGATGAATAAAACAATTTGAATTTGAATTTGAATTTGATTAATAAAGGAAGTCTTATTAATAAAGGAAGGAAGGAGGAACCATACTCGTAAGGCACATGTTAGTTCTTTTTTCTTTTATCGCTTAAATTCTTCAACACTCCATATTATACGCCAAAGATTGATCAATGAATCTGCTATAGGACTTTTTAAAATCTTTATCGTTGTTACTCTCGATGGGAAGAAATTAAGTGATTGGAAACTGTTATACGCCACGTTGCAATATAAATTCCATTGTTATTCTCAAACTGGCCGCATCACATTTCTTCACAACACACTGTTACGCCGATAATGATGTTAATAGCTCCCACATCGGCGACACGCGGCAGTTTCACGGCGTGCGAAGCGTGAAATGTACGAGATAACAGACAACTTTTGCTGCAATTGTTATGTGAAAACTCCGTCTTCGATACTTTCAGATTCAATCGCTTTCCATTTCGAATACACTCGTGCCATTAGTCGATTTATATCGTAGGTAGAATGTTAGATTTCCACACCTATCTATTTCTGCCGTGAAGCAATTATTTTTACAATTTGTGTTTCGCTTTGAAGGATGTGGATGCCGGTCCACACGTATACCAGAGGCGACCATCTCAGGAGCTCAAGAGTAGTGACGCATCTGTGACAACTTTTGATAGGGCGGACACTAACGAATACTAACTGCACTTACACTAACAAACACCAACTTTACTAATACTACTAACAGTCCCATCCCTGCTGTCCTGTTACTAACGAATACTGACCAACTAATTCTTATTAACACCTATTAACTGAATTCACACTAACAGTCCCATCCCTACAGCCCTTTTAGAGTACGGTTGCAGATGTCCATGAGCAGCAGCGGCCACTCGTGTCTGCTGCCAGCTCGTTCACTAGTCTCCTAACATAGAATAAATTTTAAAAAAGTAGAATATTTTCGTGTATCCGTGTGTGAGATAACTTATGATCTTAGCTGAACACGAAATCCATAGCCTCTACATCTCTATACACAAGCTCACACTGCATGCCTCTATGGTTCATAATACCCTCAAATGCCAATCACAGCAAGATTACACTGACTACGGCGTGTATTGTTCCGAGTTATTTATTCTGTGTATAACATCAGATAGCCAACTGAACGGTTGGTTCGTTCCCATGCAAATCTGAGTCGCTTTAACGTAATGTATTTACGGTGTACATACGACCTCAGTGAAAAAACTGTCGCTACACACGGAAAGCTTATCGGAAACAAAACAATACGAGTTACAAAGAATGGAGAGCTTATAAAAGATAGATAGAAGATAAAAAAGATAGATGTAAGTATGTATTTTATAAATGGACTAGAACGTAAACGAGCAGGTAATTTGCTGCAGCAGGTGAATGAAAGGTAATTTAAAATAAAATCGAGGATAAGAGATACATTTTAAAAATTTCAGAAAACGACAGATAGTTTTAAAGGTCTTCGAAGGTAGTAAATAGCGTTAAACATCGTCAAGCATTAACTTTAATTTATTGAGTCATGAAGAGTGAAGAGTCTCCGAAACCGGCGTGTATGCTTGAAGAGAGTGATGAATGTAGATGAATC
>DWDX01000375.1:0-28269 GCA_018245675.1 Agara michaeli
TACATATATTGCATTAAAAATAATGCTTGTTTAATCTGAGTAACTGGGATTATATTATGTAATTATATTATTTATAACGATTAACGAAATAAAACGATGTACTAAAAAACGATTAAATAAACATGGATAAATTTTGTTAGTGTCATTTATTACTTTTTTTTCATTTATCAAAATTTTAAATAAAGTTTTTAAAATTACTTTAGCAACAAGATAAAGAAGGATATAATATGTACTATTTGAAATATAACAGCCAAAAAGTGCTGCTCCATTTAGAGTCGCACGTGTAGTTGATGTTTAATTAAAGATTTTAAAAACTTATTGGTCAGTGAATTAAAAACAAATATTCCAATTGTATAAAAATCGAGCTCTATTAAGATGATATAATTTATTTCCAATATTACCTAAGATTTCAAACATCATTTTCCGTTTAATGTTCAAAAGTTCATGATTTTGAGAACCAGACAACGAAATGTAGGTAAGTATTTAATAACAATAATTTAATTATTCAACAACTTTCTTTTGTTTCTACACACAAAAAGATAGATATAGATATGACTAATATTTTTTGTTGTATCGGCGTAATACATATTATGTATTACGGTAGAGTTTTACTTTCTAGACAAAATTATGTAGAAATAAAATCGAAGAAAGATATAAAAATGAAATTATTTAAAAATATAAATCGTAGAAGCAAAACACGCTACACCGCAAACTGTCAAAGAAATTAGTTTGTTTGTCAAAGAAAAATAAGAAATTTGTATTTTATGTATACCTACATGATTGTCATAGTAGAGCCGACGCTTGAAAACTTGTTATTTTTAATACAAATGAATCTCAAGGCTACATCTCATATGTGCCTATAAACAATCTGACAGATATCCAGAAATAAATTCATCGGTCGTCCTAATCAAATCTATTGAAATACTTCTTTGTATCTAGTCCACTTACTCGTAAAATCAGAAACTAAATGATGAAGATAACTAGATTTTTGGAGTTATGCCGAAAATTTCAAATTTTTACTTTAAAAAAAAGTTACATGGAAAATCGCAACAGAGGATATATGAAAATGTATGGTACCAAGACTTCTTAAGCGGCCCGCCCCGGCTTCGCACGGCAGTACATCACATTGCTCTATTGTCAATAATTTCGGCAGCGTAGGCGATATGGCGGTTATTTTGGTATTTTTTTACACGTTGGGTTACATTATTGTCGTTTCAATAAGGATCCTTATTTTTTCCTGTAATTAATATAGCCTATGTTGATCAGTGATAATGTAGCATGCAAATGGCGAATTCTTAAAATCGGTTCAGTAGTTTTTGAGCCTATTCGTTACATACATGCACACACACAAATCTTTCCTCTTTATAATATTAAGTATAGATTATTCCGTAATATAAGGAAAAAAATGTTTTAATTCATATTAACTGTGACAGAATTCTCTAGTCAATAAATTAATGAACGTCATTTATAATAATAGGACTTGCAAAAGCAAAGAACAATCCGTTATAGTACTATTTGGTAATAGGCATGAGAAAATTGAGAAATTCATGAGGTATTTTCCTAAACAATCGCCCACAAATATCTGAAACAACTATTCCTTCCCACGTATTACGAAACACTAAGTAATATTAGGTACTAACGAACGTAATCATACGCAAAATATCCGCATCTACGTATACATGAATGTGTCACATCTGAAAAGATATAATCTAATACCATTATCATAATTTGAATGACGCTAGTGAATATGCAAATAATGAAGATCAATCTCGTCGTGGTTGTAAAGATATGGGCCTCCTTTTAACTGTTGTCAGCGTCAATGATTGTGCCGATAACAATTAAAAATAACAAAATGAATAACTTTGCCACTTCTCTATTTTTAGTTTCAAAGATTCGATAGCGAGCAATGACTCTTAGCTAAATAACTAACAACTATAAATAAAACGTCATGGTACCGTAAAAATAGAAAAAAATATCTTAGGTTCAAGCTCTCGCTTCACACCGGCGTCAATTAGCATGTCGTTTGAAGATGCACTGCTCTCTTGAGTTGTGCATTTCTTAAGGCAATAAAGATGCAGGACGTGGAAACAAAAATCAACTTTACGGCCAAAAATTTAAGGTATGTTATGCAAGCCACCAGTATAACTTGTGACCTTTTATGGGAAAGCTTTGACAAGTCGGTAACACGAAGTCGTGTGCGTGACACATGAGTAATGACAACAACGCTGTGGCGTGTGTCGTCTAAACTGAATGTTCCCAGATGTGCAGAGTTATGCAAGCCATACAGAAATATTCCTAGCTGACAATGCAAACTAGGATTCCCGTCTGGAATTCAAATTCTAGGGATCATGACAAGCTAGACTATAGTAATACCAAACATAACAATTCACAGATTTATTTTAATTATTTGTGGAATGATAAAGCCAATTAGATATCAAAGTAACGTTGAATTTAATAATTTAATCGTGTAAATAAAATGCTTTATAGCATTTTAAAAATACAGCACTAAGTGCAATTAAATAGAATAGAAATTGAAAACTATGTTAATTGTTTTGTTTAAACAATCTTTCAATTTTTAGAAGAAATTACAGGTATTTCGAATGCCTTAACCTGAATTCAGCCTAATAAATAGCTTATTTAACGGTTTTTTGTGCTCGATCGAATAAGTCCATTGCTGAAATTGAATTTAAAGACAGAACGCCGTTGGATTACGTAGGACTTTTCTGTATCTAAATAGATGTCAGCACGCTCTCCCTTATTTATTTGTGGCCAACCAAAATAACTAGGGAAACGAAACGTGTTTCCGGTCCCTATAGCTAGTTTCCAAACTACTCCGCGTCTACGCTTTGTAGAGAAAAGTATTCCCAGATTTGCGGTAATGCGGTTGACTCCTCACTCGCTACGTTCTCTTTTCTTTTTGACCACTCACTCTACCTTTTGCTGATGAGGGATGCAGAAACTATTTCGCCACAACGCAAATGTGGATTCGGCTCTTCTGAAAGATTAATCTAAGCACAAATTCTAGAAAGTTTCAATTAATCATCTTATATAAAAGCTTTTCTTTACGCCATACGGACAAAAATGTTCAATTAAAATTAATTTTAAGTACCTACTTTCATTTAGCACAAATGTATAAGGGTGAGATATAAGGTTCATAACAATAATGGTACATTGTGAACAGTTTACCTCCTTTGTATTAATTTACATTCATTGTTAATGGAACAACATGGTACCTACTTGGGTATTTCGCCATAATTTCGTAAATTATTATCATTTGAGATTGTTTTAGTTATTTACTGAAGAACTTCATTAACACAAATAAAATATATAATAATACCGTCACAGTTATATATATTTAGACACCAGTAAAATGATATAATGCATTTTGTTAACAAATTCTTGTACAAGGACAAATTACAGGACGCCTATAAGTGAATTTCGAATGTCCGATTTATTTACATTATTATTGTATTATATCTTTTGAGTAAACGAAAGTGACAGTAAAAATGTTTACCACACAATTATCTTATTTTAAAAGGTTGATTGTAGGTGAAATTCTTTTTCATGTTTCTATTTCGGCACCGCCAGTACGCTCATCACGGGAACTTCGGAGAGGAAATTAAATAACGACAATCCGTTCGTTGCGCACCAGTCACTCATTGCATTATTCAACGTATGCAAAATCCTTGGATTAATAATAGATGAAGTCAAAGATAAATTCCTTGCAAGAGACGAAGGAATTGAGTTGCGACTCTTTCAATCGTTTGAAATTGGGTTAGCTACTGTCTGATGAGGATATGTAATCTTAATTTAAATATATTCGTATGCAAAATTGTCAATATAACAATATTTAAATTATTTACGCATTTCAATCGACGATTAATTTAATACAAATATAACTTGATTAGGATTTCAAAACGTTTACCTAATCGTTTAAAAATGTAAGTATTTTTATATTGACCTGTCAATTTACTAAACACGACAACAGATTGGTAATCAGAAGACAACTCCAGCTGACGTGCAAAGCTATTACCGCCGAGAAGTCTCAGAATTAAAGATATAGAATTAACACATCGCTTTATTTGTAAGTTTCCCCATTTTCATTACGTGTCATAAGTACAAATGCGACCGAGGCGTACAACTTCATGATAATAACCGTAACGAACCCAGTGTTGATCCCGTTTTCATTCGTATTGTGTCGACACTAGCCAACCACGCAGTGAGTTCAGCAGGGTGTTCGTAAGAAAATTCATTTCCAATCATCAATAGCAATTCTTAAAGCCATTTTTAAAGCTTTACTCAAATTCTAGATCAATTGTTTACTTTAGTGACTTATGAAATATTGAAAACTGCAATATCCGACCTCTCTGCAACTCTGGCTTATAAAGTATAATACATAAAAGACATTTAATCTCTTTAAGATTTGAATTAATTGAACTATCATTGCAAAGACCGTTAGAAAAGTATTAAAAATCTTATTACTTATTGTTTTCTACGTCGACGTTTGGTTGATAGAAAAAAGTAATGTAACAAATTAGATTAGGTTGATAGAAAAAAGTAATGTAAAAAATTAATATTTAGAAACTCATTAAGCATTTATCTTAATTGCAGGAAGTAATTGTTTATATTCATCTGTAAATTTAATTTCGTGTATTTACTATCTATACTTTCGCGATTCTCGGGCAAAATAAATCTTCAAGTCAACGTCTCAATGATATCTCAGTTATGCATAGAGAGACAGATAATGGAGTTCTACCCTTTGTCTACGGCTACCTACTCACTGGAACGGCTTACGCTCGCGACGTAGAAATAATGAGTTTCTCGTTTACAAACCAAGTTAGAATATCTAACCTTGCCCCATTTTGTACAGTTTCAGATATTGCAACAAAAGAGCACATATATTATTTTTTTTGTGTAAAAATTAAAGTTTAAATGGCCACAACGCTTGTTAATGCTACGCTTTTAGAAAGAAATCCTCGAAAACACAATGCAAAGTGGAAATATACCGAATGGTCTACCTATTATTTTTCAGTATATTTTATAATACATTTCATTTAAAATATTTCTTTTTATCTTCCTATTATCTTCGTTTTAGATAAACTTATTGCGTTTAATTCTACTATCAAAAGTAAAACTTCAGTTAGATAATATTTGATTGAAGAGTTGGTCAAGATAACTTGATAGATGTATTCAGTATTACGAGTAGGTGGAGTCAGGGTCGACACGAATCATGAATCCCGCGCAAACAGTAACAATTTTATTCACCCTAATCACAGAGTTCATTAATGTTTTCAAACGACTTTATGTGACGGCGCTTTTGAAGTTTAGGAATTGAATTTAAAATTTTCAAAATTAGAAATGCCATTTAGACCTTTTACCCTCACTTTGCCACATTCTGCTTGTATGATATCTCCTCCATGTGGTAGATCTGGCCTTGAAACTTAATAATATTCTTAACTGGAGCGATGATATTATTCCATTTCTACGAGCATATTGAAGTCTGACGGGTTTATTGGTGTCTACGTGTTTGATTAAGTTAAGTCGTCCGCCGCTCTGCGCCTTATCGCATGATAACGGTCAGTGTCGTGATATTAATTTCAAAATATCGTAGTCCAAGTAAAGTGGGTGTAAACATCTTAAGTAAACATGTCGCATTCGTTATGCCCATGTTTACTCGAAATCAATGATCTCTGATTAAGGCACTTCCAACTTTACGAAACTTGTAATATCTAAACAAACTTTGAACTGGCAACTTTCTTATTAAAAGGAGTATTTACGACCAAGTAGTGTTTGGCAAGAGGCCACCACTGAATAAGAGCCGTAAAAAAGCGGCGTGTGACAAACACAAGCAACAAGTTTTAGTAGATTCGTATTTTTTTAAATATAAATAAGTACGACTATAACTCATACAATAATGAGTGATGCATTTTCAAGTTTAATCATAATTTTACCAGATAACTTTTCAAACGTTGGCCCTAAGTATCTACTTGTAATCAAAACTAGTCCGCGACATGTTCATGTTCCCGGAAAGGTTAAACAGATCAAAAGATCGGATAACGCTAGAATCTAGCTGATGCATCGGCCTAGATTACTCCAGAGAAGAACAAAGTTGGCATAGATATAGGGGGATCAAAGTGCGGCGTGGGCGCACGACCTAATACCGCGGGCGGCGCAACACTCGCGCACGCGCACCGGGCCTTTTACGAGATGCACTAGAACAATTAATTACTGCTGTACAATAAAATTGATGACCGTTATTACGTTTTCACGATTCGTTTATTATAGACCACTCCATTGACTACTAGTAGGTACAATAACAACAAGCTATAAACATTTGTTACAACAGAGATCGCGAAGTGAAACTTTAATTTAATGAAATGAATTTACAATAAATTTAACGAAAACAAATGTCTCTACTCGAAAACATTGCGCCGCGGATTTAATTGTTTTGTTTATCTTACAGGATTGGAATAAAACAATGTATTGATTTTGACGTGTATTTCAATAAATTTACAAGCACAATTATAGAACATTACTTATTGCCAATTGTTTATAACGCAGGGGTATCTTTCAAACACGTAAACGAACCGGTAACGTGCTTTACGAGCTGAGATTGAGGTTATGTTGTGATGACTGTTTAGAGTTAAAGCCGGCAAAGGAACGTTAAACTAGAATTTGGCACTGAAAATGTTTTACACTAAGGACGAATCTCGCTTGCAGCTCATAGGTAGGACAAAACGGAAGAGCAGTGGAAACTGCGCGCGCACCCGGCATGGCCGCCACCGCACACCTGACTGCCGAGACACCTTGACATGTTAACTGAATTATAGCACGTACATAACTTCATAATGGGGCTTAAGACGCGTCCCTAAACGTAAATTATACCTAGATCATCACGTGCACTACATAATTCCATTCACAATAACAACAAGTTCGGAACATGACTAATCAGCTGATTACCAAACTTTTGCCGGTGTTTATAAAGTTAACTTTTGTTTTGTCACTGAAAACGAATGAAATTTACAATTTCACGTTACGAGAGGACGTATTCACGAGTATTAAGCCAACATTCAGCCGTCGTCGGTGAGTGCATCGGATGCACTTCCGTCGGTTGCGCGGGCTGAGCGCGGCGGGCGACCGACTAGCGTACCTGGACTAGTCTGCCAGCTGAGTCCTCCGACGAACATCTTCCTGCAAGACAAACATTCCTTGATTAGTTTCTTAAATTAGCATGGAACAACCGATGCATCTTAAGGGAATGCACGTACCCCGGGTCGTTGGGCACCTCGGCGGGGCTGTGGGCCACATCCTGATTTTGTGTTTCCATGGACTCGAGCGCCGGCGGCGTGGGGCGGGCCGGCGGACGCACTACGACTACGAAAGAGCGACGGCGCGGCGGGGACGGCTCCCGGAGTCGCTCGGTTGCACTACCGACTACCGGCACGAGACTGCCGCGCCGCGGCGCACCCCTCCACGCAGCGGCCACCGCCGCCCGCCGCCCCGCCGCTCTCGCGCCGCCGCATCGATTCATTCACTCCGTACACAATTATTCATGCGGCCGGCACGCTGGACGCGAGCAGCGCGCCGGCACCACCACGTGAGCGCGCACCACGTGCTCGCGCTCCTCCTGCATCCGCCCCGCCGGCGCCCACGCTGGCCGCCCCGCGAGCACGCCCACCACTCACCCACCGCCGGCGACCCACCCCCGAGCATTGGCCAAACTATCAAACTTTACCTGTCGAGATATATATATTTACCAAAATCCTCAATAGACTCAACTACCTAAATTTCCAGAAATCAAACATAGGAAAACTCATTGGCTTTTATACATACATCTATTCAACTTCGTATGACGCAATATAGACACATTTAAACTTGATATAGAACTACAGCGCGATTCCTAAATTTCCATGTCGTAAACAGAGATAACGATGTGCGAATGATGACTGAACGGAGACATATTGCGAAATATCGTCAAACCGTGAGTATACGTCTTGCCTACGTTGGCTACGACGAACGCTACGCTGTAATCACCAGCTACGTCTCACTTGAAACAAATACGTGACTAATAAGGAAAGGTGTTTTAATTATAAAAGTTCACGTAAAGTTAACGAAAATAACATAACACTTTTAACTCGTTCGTATGTATACCTTAAGATTGCACAACCGATACACGGACAACACAATGAAAATATACGACTTTACATAATTTATCAACACAATATTTATTATCGAATAATGTTACAAATGACAACACGAACTTGAAATTTTGACAGAAAACATTACAATACATACATGTTTAAACAACCACAAATGTTCACAACAATATTATGCATTTAGTTCTCAATTTATTATTAGATAAGAGATAGATTTCACTATTTCGTGATTATTATTTTGTGGTGCTGATTTTATTAACAAAAGATATAATTTGATACAAGACGTGAATACGTTGTCAAGGCCAAATTGCAAACTTTTTAAGTAGCTTTCATTTTTTGTTTTATATTTTATTGCTAAACTCCGTTTCATGTTTTTTAATATGTTGTATAATTGGGTCTAATTAATTTAATCGCATGTTTTATATAATGTAACAATAAGTATCGAATTGTTTAACAATCGACAAATAAATAAGATATCAAGTGTTTAACGATTAGTTGTCAACTTATTCACGCCTTGAACTCAATTTATAATTATAATAGAGTATCATATAGACATTCATTTATCTAACACGCGACGCGAACTGCAGATAACTAAATCTGTGAATGAAAATCATTGTCCACGTGCATACGAAAAGATTGAAGATTCTTGCATTGCACATTTCATATCAGGAAATCCAATTTCAATATCAATTAATTTATTTTTGTTACGTTTTAGGAAGCTTAATGACTGAAACACAAATCAATTAAAATTTTGATAACGCCATAGAACTCCCATGAAAATACTCTCTACTAAATTTCATTTCTAGTGTAATTACTGTACACCTCGTTTCATATAAATACCAATAAAGATATGTTGAACATATGCACATGTGTACATGATTATTAATTTTATTTCTCTGTAGGCTTTCAGTGGGTACAGCTCTTTCATTTGTTTTTGCTTAAAGACGCATGGGATCTCAATTTTACATTTGTTGTATTAGAAATTTTAATCTAAGAACACCATCATTTTGTACCAAAGCCTTTGATCAAATACTACCTAACCGTTTTGAAACATGTCTAGTTCACCTCCCATTATTTTATATATATATTGTGTTTATAGGATTATTGGACATACTTATTCAGTACGATTTTTTTTTAAATAAATTAACAAATTTAAGCGACCTCCTATTTCCGAACAGTCCCAGTACGAGTTAGAATACATCGGCGCAAATTGACCTGAATTGCTATTTGACGTACCGCCGAACTTTAATTCAAAAATAACTACGAATTGCAGCTTCACCAAAGATAGATTTAGAACCGGATCAATACGTTCAGATGTATATTTATATTCTTCCCAGGAATAATAAATGTACTCTAATGCAGCTAACTAGAACGGGAAGCTTTCAACGCCAATATGGCCACAGTCTGAAAATGTAACGTGGCCTATACGAAACTGAAATATTGTTTTACGTTCTCTGTTACGCTTTTATGTGTACATATTTAGTAGGCAGCAGTCCTTTAGTCGTAGTTTAGTATTAGTAGTGATAGTACAGGTAGAGTATGGCAATCCCGACGGTATAACGCGACAAACTTGTAATTGTTATGCCTAAGTCCGTCAAATCTGTAACCCGCGGGACAAAAATGATGGTTCAAAAATGAAAGTGGTTAGGTGCTTTCTTTTGTACTCTTTTTTCGTTTCATGGTTTCTTTTGTGTAAATCAAAAATTAATTAACATAAAAAAGAAACCAAAGAAGACATAAAAAAAAATATTACACAAAAATTTAAGTCAGTATTACTTCAGGTGAATGTTACACAATTGAAGGTGTTATAAGAACGTCCAGTTTAGCAGTCACCCACTAGATCAAAAGGCCAGGCTAGTCCACCTGTCAGACTTAGTCTTTTATTAGACTAGACTTAGTCATTCTAGAATAGTGACAACATATCCCGATTTCATTCGCTATATCATATACTATTAGTTCGTTTTTGCAAAATCTTCATAAATTAAAGCCTATCCGAATATCCAATCATATCCACTAAAGCCCATATAATTTCTAAGATTATTCCGAACAAATATAAATTGAGCGCCCCGAGAGATTTTAATCAATAATGTTTAGTGACAGTGTCACTTTCGTATATAACTGTCATTCTACTATTGTATTCCATTAAGCCTTTACCTTGTCAATTTGCTTTGACACCGGTGGGGATGTGGAACTGAAATAGCCGAAATCGATACTCCTTTAAATATAAGTCTGTGTATAAGTACTAGATTTCTGTTTGCAGCTTTATCCATAACTACGTATATTTAACTAGCCGTTACGCGCCCGCTTTGCTGGGCGTATAATACGGTCGTATTCTTAAATCTATATTTGAAATTTAACGCCCCCGCACAGCCCTCTTGGGGTGAAATATCATAAAATTAGTTTTTAATAAATTCAAACATGCTAAAAAGAATATCTTGGCTAAGTTTTATACCTAAAAGAGCTATAGTTTGAAAATGTGAATTTTTCATTGTTGACACCCCCGCAAAACCCTTTGTGGGTGGAATTTCGTAAAATCCGTTCTTAGCTGACTTCTACATAGCAAAAGTAATATTCCTACCAAATTTCTAGTCTCTAAGTCCTATGGTTCCCGAGATATCGTGATGAGTGAGTATATACGTGGAAATCTCCTATATATATGTAGTTTATTGAAAATAGAACGGGCTCGCACAGCAATTGAAGTTAAGTGGCCAGTGCAGCTCAGACAATCTGTAACGGACGAAATGGAACACAACATGAATTAGTTTAACATGTATGACAATTTTCTAGAAAACAACGGTCTCTTGTAAAATTACGTACAAGATAGTTCCATTTGGATATATATTATGTATTTCTCAGTTTATAACATAATATGCATGCTCACGATAATTAGTTACGGTACACCATGTAAGACGGTAAATCCCTTTACAAGGATAATGTGACTCAAATGATTGAGTTATTTGTAATAACTAATAACCGTAACAAGCAGTAAGCTATAACGGTATCAGGATATGACTTATAAATTTACATACTACATAATAACTATGACGGGTACGACAGTAGAGAGTCTATATGCAGACTAAAACGATCAATATATTGCGTTTCTTATCAAAATATAATTAATTAAATACTCGACGTTTATTGCATCATAAGTAAACTATAAATTGTGAAGTACGAAATGGAATGAACAAATTGTTAGTTTTCAATTCGCAAACGTTAGGTAGGTACAATAGTTTAGTATCTTGTATAAATAATTACAGTGCATTAAACTAGCAGTATCAAGTGAATGCCTGATTTATTCGTTTAAGCTTTCTACTCATAGAATTCGTGATACAAAGGGCTTGATGGTAAGTAGCATTTTCTTCAAACCAACGTCAGGGATGTGAAGAGAAACGTGACGGCAGTTTACCAAAGGACAGTAATGGGAAAGTAAGAAAAAGAAAACCAAAACTCAGGTTGAAAAAGATCAAAAAGATGAAATGTCAAATATCGTAGAGAAAGTACAAATGGAATATACGCTAGAATAATAGAGATATAAGAATATATAAAATTCTATTTTCTGTCCCACCAAAAATGGGTTTAAAAACATCCGAAAAACGTTTTTCCCATTATGTTCTCCAATTCGCACTGAAAGAGTGTGGTGGAGTAAAAAGCATTGTAGGCACACCATTTCACTAAATTCGACAGTAATTATTAGCTACACCTACATTTAAGTATTTCATAATATACGTAAGTACATTGCTAACGCTATCAACAGACTTAAGGAAGAAAAATCACAAAGCGTACTCAACATTATCATTAAATCTCTAAACCATTTAACTTCTAACAACATAGCCTACCTGCTTAACAGTTTCCCGTATGTGTATACAAGATAAGAAATATCTTTACTTTGTAATCTATTTCAAATACAAATACAACTAAGAACAAAACCAACGCCTGAAAGCTAAGAAGTCGGTTAGCTAAAATTGGGATTAGGTAAGCCGCTTACCTGGTATAACTAAGGTAAAATAAAAATATTAAATGCAATGTAACTCTACTCATAACAAACACGACTAAAGCAGATCAAACCAGTACGCGAAAGAAACAAGTCGTTTTTGTTGATACAAAACTTCACTGAAGTGAGACTTCTTTTGAAATAAACATTGCTCTGAAGGGTTAATATCACGTAACTCGTTAACTTTTTATCTTCTCTTGATCGTTTTTGACTGCAACTCGTTACAGCTCCTGAGAAATGAACGAGTGCTCGTATTTCTCGAAATTCAAAACGGCAGCCATTGAAAGTATTAAGGGAGGCTATAGTGACGTATCTACCGATTGTTCAGAAGCGTTAACACTTCAAATAGTAATAGACTCATACAAACATTACTGGTCACGTCATAAATTCATTGAAATAATCTACGTTTCAATTTTATTGAAAGACTACGTTAATTAACATTTATTTTCCTTTAATTTGTGTAAATTAACAAGGTTGTTATACGTAAACCAATATCGTATTGTAAAGTTGTTACATATAATTAATACGATTGGATTTATTGTGGGTACAATCAACTCTTCTGTTCCAAGCGTTTGGCATCGATAGCTGAATTATTTTGAAAAGTTGCATTTCTGAATAGATACACGTTAAGTATGCGTCTGTCATTTTCACCGTTGTATTATTAGCATTAGAATTATTATGTTTATCAATGTGCAGACAATTTATGAAATCATCAGTTCAACCTTTATATTACATTTTCGTAATATGTAGATACGTATTGTAATAAAACAGAAAGGTGACTAAATGACTAAGGGGCTAACTGACCAAGAGATCAAAGCACGATTCCTAAAATATGTAGGTTCTTTATAACGTAAGCGAGCACAAAGGAAATAATTTTGAAATTCCACCCCTAAGAGGGTAAACTGGGGGTAGAAAGTTTGTAAGATAATACGTCGGTTTGAAAGTCACACTCCTAAAATTTTAGATACACGCTCTTAGTAATAAAATTATCAAAATTCAATTTCAACGCGAGTAAAGTCGCGGGCATGCGCTAGTTAATATGTATAAGAAAGTTGTTATTTTTTATTAAATATTACAGTGACGCGCATGCATTATGTAAAAAGGTAAGTAAAGAAGCTTCAAACGAATAGTATTAAACGTACATGCAATACAACTAGTTACGTGTGTAATAGTGTCAAATTGTCTACATTTTTATTTTTAACATTTAATGTTGATAATCCTTAACCTTCACACACTCACTTTTCAGTTTTTTTTGTAATCGCCGAGCATATTACTTACCCTGTTATCGAAATAGAGTACGAATGTTGTTATGTCAAGTATATTTTAGTTAATTCTAAATTTTTTTTTTTCGCCTCTTTTGTATAATTCTAAATAGCAGCAGTAATTCTAAATAGCATCTTTTAACGGGCTTCTGGCACCAAGTAACTGTATTTTGTAACAGTATGTTGAATAGAAATACGAGCCTATAAGATTAGAAATTAATGTATTGAGGAGAATAGGAACTTAAACTGCGTCTACTGGTGACTTCTTTGTAGATCGTATATATTTAAAGTACTGGTACTATAATTTATAAAATTCGACACCGATATAGGTACATTGTCTAAAGGTGATTAAATTTTTTCTCTCGTGTGGTCTTGTGGGTGTCTCGTGTGGTCGTTGCCGCCTATGGACATCAGCAATCGATCTTAATATGGCGGTATCACTGGACATAAACTATGGGAATAGGCAGTTTTTTTAAATCATATAAGTGAGTGCTTTCAGTGCTTATTTCTATGTTTTACCGACAAAAAGGCAGGAAAACAGGGGATAATTGATTGTAATGTATGACTACGCATGACTTTACAGAGTAGTCCGATTTCGATAATTCTTTTTTTATTGGATAGGATATATTTTGAAATAGGTCCCATAACAATTTTAAAATAATTCTTACACGAAGCATGGGACAATCTGAGACATTTTTGCTTTTATGTTTTTTTGGCGGTTTAATTTTTTTGTTAAAAAGTCTTATACACTTCAAGACCTAAGAAATTTTAAACAAACTTTCAACCGCCATTTTCGGTTCTAACGGGCGGAATTTCCAAAAACCAAAAAAACACATTTATTATTATACTAACCTAGGGCGTGAATTTATAATTTCAGCACATATTTGTCACTTTCTAACATATCATTAAAAGCATGTAAATTTATTAATATATTGTATCTGGCTATAGAACATTTCTTTTTACTCCTTTAGAACATAATAATTCCTAATTCATTCCTAATTGAAAATCAACTTCTCTCCTATTTTTAATGAAATGTACATAATATTATTATAATTTAATTTTAATCTACTGGTATTACTTGGAATTTAAAAAATAAAGCTTTACAATATATGTATATAACCTATAAGTACTTACATTATTTATGTTTTTACCGACGGGCCGTCGAATTCCTTGCTTGACAAAAAAACTGATTATTTTCAATTACGACATGTAACTTCAGTACCTGTGCTCGTAGTATTACAAAAACACGGCCAAAAGTTTGTTTGTTTCTTATAAACGCCAGTAATTATTAAATATAAGTACTTAATAAATTACCTAACCTGGTCTATTGACAAAAATTGATTATTGTCCACATAATAAATGTGTAGTAAAACAACGAAATAATCGTCTACTGGCCTCAAAAGGCACCTTTGGAATGAGGTTGCCGACGAGCTATGTGCATAGAGTCGCATAATTAAATTCTTAGCGACCAATGTTAGGTTATATCAGAATCTCTACAGGTCGTATGACAGTGAGGCCAGCTGTCAAAATATTGGTTTCTATAGCGGTCTGAGCGCTTAATCCATATTTATATACACGTTTGTTTTCTTTTGAATCCATGTGTATAAGGTGAAACAATCCATGAAACATTGTAATGATGCATTAATATTTTGAACTATGTATAGTATAGTAACTATTTTTAAAACTTACGTTAATGACAAAAATTTTCATTATTGTTGGAAAAGTGCTTGTAGTTATCACTTTGTTTCCATAATTTAAAAAGTAAGTTTACTAAACGTTAAAAATACTTTTTTTGTTGCTTGGTATACTACTGATTTTTTCTTATTCAAATGAAAATATATTCATATTTAACTCTGGCAACTCGAAACCTAAAGCGCTTTAGCGCTATAAGTACAAAAATGATGAAGTCGCGATTTGCCAAGCAGTACGGTATGTATGGCGCGATATTATTATAACGGATCCTGTTCTAATATTTTACAGTTAGATTTGTAAAAACTAAATATAAGTTAAAAAGATATCAATGATGTTTATTACAAACAGCCAGAGAAAAATTTCATATTGCTTAGTGTCTTGATTTTGATTTTAAGGAAAATGAAATTATCTGCTAGAAGCATTTTTTTATAATGTGTACCAATTAATTTTTTTTTGACGTATTCAGTAATAAATTTGTTATAAAAAAAGTAACAGTAATTTCATATTCTCCGATTGAATGGTTTGATAACCAAAATACACCACTGTCAATGCATCCAAACTAGAAAGATATTTTGAGTTATTTTATGATTTTCCTGTAAACGAACAAGTCCATGTAGCTAGGATTACCGGCACGGCCTAAACTTGCTCATTACTTAAGTATAGTACATACCTACTTAATGCGAGATATTTAAAGTAATTGGCATATCTACTTTATTATCCTAAATTTCCTCTGGCTGTATTTGTAAACCCATGCAAGCAAGACTATAATTATTATACAAAGGATTTTTTTTTATACATAGTTCAGCAAAGCAAACAGACAGACATTATCCATTTAAGAATGAGAATTTATTTGAAACAAATGAAACGAACCAATTATGTTTTTATATCGTCGCAATTTCGTACTCCAATGAGCTATATAAAACCACATGAGCCTAGTGTCTCATTCGGATCACATTTCAAGAACATTACTCTTACTCTATGTCTCTACATCCGAAATATTTAAAAGTAGAGTTCAATTCAGTGTAAGTTTCAATTCCATTTCAAATAATTTATTGAATTTTAATTCGACTCCTTATTGTAAGGAATATAAAATTGCTTAACTCTATTATGTACCTATGTAATGAATATATTTAAGATTTAAAATAAATATTTAAGCTTTTGCTCAGTTATTTTTCCTTTTTTCAAGACTTTTTTTTACTGTGACCCATTTTGAACTTAACGTGCTGCTCCGGGAATTTGAGGGTCGTAGTTCTGGTACGTTTGTTTAAGCGTATGAAATTATTAATCATTTAAGAACACTTGCTGTAACGCGAATAAAAACAGTAGACACCTGTAGGCCAGAGAATCCATAATATTCTGAAAGGCCTAAAAGTCTCTGAACCCGCACTTGATCGTGACCTTAGCTGCCCTTCTCAGTTGGAGAAAAGAAAACTGCCGATAAACAATCAATAACATGGGTTGACGAGGAAGTATTTCCGGCAAATAAAACAGCCAGATACAATTATTGAACGTGATGATGATGAACGTGGGTTCAATGATTTACCTTTCTAATTTTTACATACTAAGTAGTAATAAATAAAACGAATAGCAACAAAAACAATAGGCACAAGACCTTCTTGCATTCAATAACACATTAAATTTAAAGCAGTGACAGTTTGTTTTAAACTTTTTGTTAATTATGTAGAGTGCAAATGGACGCCAAATCGCCGTCGTAATTTTAAAAGTAGGTAGGTATCAGCTGTAATATTGGAAGCAAAAAGTTTCTCTCCAATCCTTGCAGTTTCCGAACTATGGGATATTTTCAGACGGTGAAATATAAATAGAAACACACCGCGTTGATTACAAAAATGAACATACACACACACACACCTAAAACACGCACGCATACATTGCAACATGTCATATAATAAAAAGACAAAAACATTTAAAAATACATAGTTCGTAATAAATATTTTCATTCAATTCATTTATTTATTTCAAATTTATCTAATAAACAGCGAACTTCGTATATTCGAATACATACCTACATTAAATTATTATGCGCTACAAATTAATGCCTTTCACACCTTGATCGCCAAAACCATTAATTATGTCGGTGTCAGTTTACGTTTGAATATACATCCAATAATAATGTCTTTTATTAATATTTAACTATGGACAGCAGAAAGGTGTAGAACGTCATAATTCATAAGAAAAAGCAGGTTTGGAATTTTTGTAAAACGCTAAGGCAACAAGTATACTTTTATACGAAACAAATAATAATAATTGTCGTAAGCAGTGATAGCCTAGTGGACTGGATTTCAGTTTACTTCTTGCTTTGCTCTCAACTCAAGATCTCTGATTTTGTACAGATTAAATTTAGATCTAAAACGTTAAAAAGTTCAAAATCAAAAAAGAAATTAAATTTAATAAAATATACCTAATTCTCAAGTTAAAAATGTCAATATCACTCACTTAATATAGCTATAACAGTGTAGGAAAACATCCTGACGAAACCTGGGCACCTTAGACTTTTCCATAATTTTCTCTGTGCCGTGTGAAGTCTACCCATCCCCGCTTGGACTGCGTGGAAGAGTATGGGCTTAAAACTTCTCATTCTGAGAGAAGCTCTGTATCGAGCAGGGAAATAATAACATGATTGAAAGTATAGTAGTTTTAGTGTATGCAAAAATCTATGGAATCGATAACCAAACTTAAAAGGATATAAACTCGACCCTTACGCTTCTTTCAGCCCCGCGTCTTGTTCAACACTATGTCTGATTATGCAATTCTAGGTGTTTGTAGCTGATGGATAATAAAATTACTAATGTAACCTTTTCTTTATTCATCCAAATTATAACACATACATATACAATCCGATATCCTTTGTATCTTTGTATCTTACAAAGCAAATATCTACGTATACATACATATATATTTTATTTATCACATCAAGTTTAAATACCACAATTACCTTTTTAGGACATTATTTAGTGTTAGTTTGTGTGCTTCGATATGTGTATTCCTAATCGATATTTCTTATTTGCTGACCAAACACTACCTATGCACTGACTAAACACAGTATGGTTTGTCAGCGCAACTGAATATCGTCGTTTCTACGTTAAAAATTATACGTTACATTATATTTCACAAACAATTATCAAAAGTGATTTTAGTTTCTACATTCTAAATGAAATGGTCCCGCCTGCGCTTGTGCTTTGATTATGTTCAGTAGAAAACTTTATGTGAATTTAAATTATAAGTAAGTAAAACGTTTCATTATTGCGTCACGAATTCGAATGCTGGATTGAATTCGGGTAAAGTGTAATGGATCATATGTAAGTTGATAGTGATACTACCATGTCGCAATTCCTCGACACCAAACGACCAAAACGCTATTTTACCATACACTTTATTTTACTAAGATTCTTAGGTCTGGGATGGTGGCATCACCCAGATGAAGCAAACACTACAAACTTTCCGGGTCTGTATTTATATTATTCCATAATTGCGGGACTCGTATGGGTTATCGGTTTTGTTGGACTAGAATCAATAGATCCTTTCGTCGGCGAAAAAGATTTAGATAGATTTATGTTCAGCCTCTCTTTCGTTATAACGCACGACTTAACGCTCATAAAGCTATATATTTTCTTCATCAAGAATGTTAGCATTCAAGAAATTGTGCATATTTTGGAAATAGATATGCAAAGCTACTATCAAAATAACATGAAAAACCGAAGAACGATTAGAATCACCCGCATAATGACGAGCGCATTCCTTTTTTTCGGATGGTTGACGATTGGAAATGTAAACGTGTACGGAATTATCCAAGACCTCCGTTGGAGAGCTGAAATATCGACACTAAACGACACAGCTATAAAACCGTTTAGAACGCTTCCGCAGCCCATTTATATTCCCTGGAGCTACCAGACAGATAGATCCTTTGTATCTACATTTTTACTAGAAACTGTTGGCTTACTTTGGACGGGGCACATAGTTATGACAATAGACACTTTTATAGGATCACTCATTCTCCACATGAGTACACAATTTGAAATATTACAAGAAGCGCTAATAACGGCATATGATCGCATTATGTTACAAATGTCAAATGGCTTATTAGAGCGTTATGGTGAGAACAAGTCTTTGCCATCCGTCAACGTATACGATGAAATATATGACGATGATAATGAAAGAGTCGTGAGAAGAAACTTCACAGATAAAGAAATTGAGTGTGCTTTGGAAAACGGACTAAAAGGTATTATTAAGCAGCACCAATTGTTAATCGGGTATGTATCAACAAATAACACTAGACATTAACAATCTGCCTCGGGTACATTGTACATTTTTTTAAAATATCATTTACAAAGTATTTTTACTATGATGATCGTATTACACTTGTAATAGGAACATAATTTTAACAATAACCGTAAGTAATTATAAATGGAAACCTTCCAATTAATTACATCACTAACTCAGCCGTCAATCTCCCAAGGGAAACCTCAAAACAAACAGGAAGAAACGTAAAGGAAACGAAACTACCAAACAGAACATCTTTCTTGCACAGTTTAATGAATTCCGTGTTGCGGCCATTAAAATTTAATATAATCAACACAGCAGCGGGATTTTAAAGGTAGGCTCTTGGATCTGGTATAAAGACAGGGGCAGGGAGCTGAATAGTTAAAGGCATATTTCTCTTCAGTTCTACAATATTTAAAATCTCATTTGACTCTAAACCAAACCTGACTTTTAATTTTAAATATTCATTCTTAATAAATCAATTTCAAAGATATATATAATGAAATAACTATATGTTAACATTTACAGCTAACAGGAAATTATATAATATACCAGATAAGTAAGAAATAAAAATATTACAATTCTCTATCCATATAAATGTATTATAACTATAAATAATTTACTTACAAAAAACTACATTTGTATGTTACAACGAAAGTTTAAAAATGTTCCAAAAACGCCAATTTTAAGTTACGATGGAAGTCTTGGCAAGCAAATTCGGAATGAATTACCGAAGCTAGCTAAATTGCCATAAAACGTAATGTAAATTAACTGGAAACATGGACGCTGCCAGACCGAGAGCCAAAATTTGCCATCCTCTATTAGTAGGCTGGCACGGACATACCATTGCTAGAACGTCGGTTATCTAGTTCTTGAAGTTGGATATGAAATGATATCCACATATATACGGCTTGATATGGAAAATAATGGCCACATTTTTTCGGTGTACGTAATTCTAAAATAAAATAGTCTCGTAAACTCCCTGAAATACCTACAAAAAATTCCCCTTAAATACACACGTAGGTTTTAGCAATAAAAGGAACTGAATTTTGTGTTCCAATATGACAAGTTGTAATATCTTAGGATTACCGCCCCAATATTGTCGCTTGCATTTTTCTCACGCCTAAATCAACATAATCTACGTTTCATATTCAGCTTCCGCCATAACGGTTTTAAAGAGTTGGTGAAAACTTTTCATAGTATGTCATCTTTTCTTTTTTATTTTAGTAAAGCCAAGAATCTTTGAACATTATAATTACTTTCGGTTTATTAGCTTTTTTCGACAATAACAAATATGAAAACTTAGCTCAAACATACTACGTACATTACACACAAGGAGTTAAGGTCTGAAAGTGAACTTTATCGTCTTTATGCTTACCTTATTATGCTCAAAGTGTAAGTTAGTTTAAAATTAATGGATCTCTTTGTATTATTGGGGTACGACAATTCAATAGCGAAGTTTATATTGGTATATTTTATCACATGTACCTACTTGTTATTTCTCGCTCTATTTAAAATATCCGGCGGATATCCGAGTGTAATAACCAACTTTAGAATATTCTATTTCAGTTGCGTACAGAAATTCGCGAAGACTTATTCGTACGGGTTCATGACTCAACTTCTCTCTAGCATGGCGGCAATTTGCGTTGTAATGGTGCAAGTTTCGGTAAGGTCGTTAATTTTTCGAGGAAAATTTACTTAACTAATTGTAGCATAATTAATACAGATATCTCGGTGTAACTCAACAACTTTATGTTTTTTTTAGTATAATCGCCTACATAACTAATTGTTATTTAAATTTTTTACAAGATAAACGTGGAAGGTATATTTCTTTTTATATTTGCACATTATCTAAAAACGGCAATAGGTAGGTACAACTACTAAGCAATGATAAACTTGAAAAGAATTGCTGCGACGATTGAACAGGTCCTATGGATATAATAACCGTTCCTCACCACAACGACACCTACTTATGATAACATTACGTAATAGTAAATTCTCCGAATCATTTCAATTTAATATAACGTATTCTAATCATATTTTCAGCAAGATGCGTCCAGCTTCAAGTCGAGTCGCATTGTTACTTCGTTAGCGTTCTTTGTCGCGATGGTAATACAGTTAGCAATGCAGTGTTTTTCTGGCAACAAACTTACATACCAAGTAAGCTGTTTAGTTTAATGATTTGTTCAATAGTGTACTGTCCTTACGCATTCGTGGAATAAAACGAATTACTTATTTCGTTGTTTACTTTTGGCTTTCACAGATTTTTATAGATTCTCTTTAATTTTGTTTTTACCGACATTTACACAGTAGACATGCCTTTGGCGCCTTTAGAAAAAGCTGATATAGAGTAAAAAATCAATAAGTATGTAGTTATATCCTTGGATAAAGTGTCCATGTTTGTGTTTGAAACGTATCATGTCACAGGCCGGCAAATTGTCAGATGCAGTGATGCAGAGTAAATGGGAGCGCATGTCACCCCGTCTCCGGCAGCTGTTGATGATAGTAATGATGCGCGCCCAGGTCCCTCTGCACCTCACTGCCGCAGGATTCGCTGATATGAACAACGTCTGCTTTTTGGCGGTAAGGTTTTTTAAGAGCAAGGTGTAAAATGATTTTAATTGACGTAATAACTAATGAGAGTAAAGAGTGTCGTCAAATCGTGAAAGAAGTAGGTAATATTTTATATAAGTACGATAGAGATAGTAAATCTCTTACTGCTATTATCTAGACTCAATTCGATTTATATATACAATCATCACAAAAAAATTACCCACCAATAGTGCTCACTGATCCTACAAACCTCAAGAAGGTACTTACTTATCCGGTGTTACGTAATCAAGTTCAGTTCGTTAGACCTAAAAGTTATTTGGCAAACGAAACGGCACCCGCCGCTATTATATTTTTAAAATTAATCACATACGTTTTGTCCATTACAGATAATGAAGGCCGCGTACTCATATTATGCAGTCCTCAGTCAAAAGCAAGTTTAAAAGACAACTATATTCAACTTCAATGAAAGACAAATGTGTTCTTTTTAATTTAATGTTACAAATATTTCAATGATAACGTTAATACAGTACGTTATTTATGCACTTGTAGTTATTCTAAGCTATCACAGATATTTGTATAGTTGTCATAAATATAAAATTGAAAACGTGACGTCTTAAATAAAGAAATACAAATAGATACTATTAGTGAACCTTCCTTTTCTACCGTAACCAGCGTAACGGGTTGCTACATGGCATTGAGTTTCACAAAAACATTTTTAAAGTGATATTTTTGTTTGAAAGGTACACAAAGGTTATAATATAAAGTCATAGCTCGAGTAAAGGCGGTTTTGGTGTTGTCGAGCGAGACCTATTGTGCTCCCCGGACTTCAGGTCGAGTACTGCCATCTCTTCACATCTGGAAACAATGACAAAAATTTAATTCATCATTCCAGTCACCCCAAAACCATGTCTACATTCAACACATTCAGGAATGTCATGTCTTTATTTGTGTTTTTATTAATTTTTTTTGCAAAAAAAGAACCGGCTATCTTGCGGTTAGAGATTCTCAGAAACAAAACTTCAGTACAATAAAATGATTTATGTTCAAACTCCGGAGCTTTTGGATATGAACGTTAATTAAAGAAAGGCTGGCTTTATACAATCACATGCCCTCTGAAATGGTCGTTTATCTGAGCACAAAATATGTAAATACAAATTGCTCGGAAGTTTGAGTTTGGTTCAGTAAATTTAAAATTAACTTTTAACACTTAATTGAAAAGAGTCATGAGAGGTCGTCTGGATTTTTTCTCTCACATATACCTAGGAAGTGAGTGAAGCCGATGAAACCGGCAATTTGCATCATGAGCGGCACTTTTTTTCAACCCTTCACATAGTTACTTACATTATTTAAATTACAATCAATTGGTATAACCGTGAAGGAAAACATCGAGATTATGAGAGAACACCCGTTTCCAATAGCGAGTCAATGTACAATTTTACAGTTTTAGGAATCACCAATGAATTAGATGAGAATGTGAATGCCGTTTGTATGTATATATGTATTTGTACTAGAATCGATATTTCATTCAGACTTAACCGAAACTTTAAACATTCACTAATTAAAATCTAATTTCAAAAGTGTACAGGATTAATTCAGCTAGGTACATGTGAATAAATGGCTTTTGTTTGTATTAAATTAATTAGGTATACGTTATGATGTGACAGGGGATGAACAACTTATTATGTCAGTCGGTAAATCGGTGCTCACCTTTCATCGCCAGAATGCGCAGCGTTGTAGAACACGTCAGGTAGCTGTGAATCGTGTTGGCTGAGTAATGCACTACCCGCCCTTGGTGAGTGAGGACCGTGGGTAGCGTAAGGAGAAAATGGCACTGCAGCTCGTAAGGCCGCTAATACTAATAGAAATCCACCTAAATAATAAATAAGTTGATAAATTGTTAACACGGGAACAGATAATACACTTAATGAGAGTGTCCAATTTTTTACAGCAAAACAGGCAAGTTTATTCTTTCGTTTGTATCAGAGCATATGCTACTCATAGAGAATACCAGTCATGTATAGGTAATGTAAATGTGGCTTCCCGTACTTGGCAGTATATGTAACCTTCTCATTTTGAGAGGAGACTCGTATCATGCAATAATTATCATAATAATAACTAGTTTTTAATGAAAAGACTTCATTTCACTCAATCTAAAGTCCAATGTACCTAAGTTATTTTCACAAAGTTCGCAACACAATCACCTAATAACAATAACACTGGTATGTCAGAAATTAATTTAATAAATGACAAAATATAAATTTAACAATCAAATTCAATTATAAGTTACGAGTTATACTGCAAGCAGATAATTTATCGCTGTTAATCAATGCACAATTAGTGATTGAGCACGGAACTTCGGTCTAGTTGAACGAAGTCCAGACTAGCGTTAATAAAGCGGCATAATTGTTAGTGGACTGGGAGCACTAATAATAGACCTTTATAAACGTAAATAAGAAGACTGCTTTGTGCAAATTTTGTATTGACATCGATATCAATCATAAGAGACGTATTAAATATTTTACCAATAAACGGCTTCCTTTGATTTAACTAAGAATCAATAACATCTCATGTAGGTCGATAGTGGCGAATAATAAAATCATATTGATGTTGTCAATTATTGAAAACAATAGATAGGTAGCTATTTGTCAGGAAATTTTAAAGACAAAACGGTAATACTAAGAAAAAAACAAAAAAAATATTTAAAAAAATGATTTGAAAATGTACACATACTATTGATGCAAAATATTCGTTTAATGTCATTTAATTTTATATCGGATCTGTACAAGAGGTAGATTAATCAGTAGCCAGGGGCTCAGTCAAAAATTGATTAGTAAATTCATATCAATGCAACTTAAAGTAACAATTTTACAGATTTAACAAAATAATGTTCTCAGGAACATGAATGCTTTAAAACACAAGGTAAGCACATTCGTATATTTCCGATGTCGGATATTACGAAAACTACCTTTTCAATTCGAGCAAAGACCTACATTATAAGGAAACAAAAGCATCTTGGCAATGCTTCCAGTACAATCATTGCAACTTGTATAGTTCTTTCTATTGCACAGCTCTGGCTTCTGAGTGAAAAACTACGTCGTGGGCGAAACATAAGACGACATTATATTTTATATGACGTCCTTTCTACTAAAGTTACAAGTATTTAATAGATCTGAAGTTTTACCCGATTGCGGCCATAAGCGCATTGCTTCAGAGGATTACAGCAGATCTAATTATCTGTGGGTCTGTCTACCACTCTATTCAAGTCGAAATAACGATGCCGACATTACGGCTGAAGGGCAACGGCAACCACAATTGATCTCTGGAAGAATTTAGAGTAATTGCTAATTTACAGTACCCACTGGTAGGTATATTAAATTCAACATCCTTTTTCTATCGATTTCAATATTACACATACTTCCCATGTTTTAACGGTAGCATAAAGTACAATTCCATCTCACCTGCAATGGTAGCGAGCAGCGTTAGATTCGCAAACAGTAACGCGGTAGCAACACACGCGTAGAATGGCGCGCGAGCTCTACCGCAAGACCATCTCATGAAGTCCCAGCATCGAAGAGACAGCGTATACTCCCCTCGCCGACATAAAAGGTCAACAAATAAAGCGACGACCCACATCGTCTCCAACAGGAAGACGAAAGCTGCACCCACTCTGTATAAATCATGTAAATAGCATAAAAAACTTGGCATACGAAGATATTTCACAAAACCACCGAGCCGCATTGATAGGTGTAGTTCATGGACTATAGTTGTGTGTGTCTTACATAACATGAGATTACGAGGTAGAGTTGCAACCTCACTACAAAAATCGCAGAAATACCTACTAGATTAAACTTTAATAATTTGAGTTCAGATTAAAATTATGTTTAATTACATAGTGAAAAATTAGGCACGGTACGAATGTGACTAAAATGTAAACTTATGCTAATATTGTTTAAGCAGAAAATGAGTTACCAGAATTAACACGACGTACTCACAGTAAGGCCGGCGCCACTTCATACCCAAGGACTGCCAACTCTGCTCCAGCGCCGCTCATTACTAAGGACGATAAAAAATAAAAAAGTTCCACAACCCACTCAGAATTTCCATCGAGAAATCTCGAACGTAATTTATTAGCAAGAGATAATTAATCAATGCGCTATTATGTTGCGCTATTACTTGAATTCCAATGTTATATAAGAGAACAGTAAAGATTATATTGGTATTTTATGAGGCCGAATAAAATGTTGTTTTAAATAAATAAAGCATTTTTTTACCCTAGCTTAACTGACCCCTGCATTGTAAAAATATCTTAGGTGAACATCTACACTGTAATCATATGCACCTATAGATGAATGATATGCAGTATAACGATTGCCCCATCTGTCTCTGTTAAAGAGCTAGTATATACATGGTATATATACTTTATAGCTATAGGGCTTCTACTGCTTAGTTTTAGTCTGGTACTTTATATAACACAACAACAAGTTCTAAGTTTCGTCTCAGATGTGTTGCTACCCCGACGGCGAGTTCATCGTTCAATTAATGGAACTGTATTTATATGATTTTTATATTACATTCTATGTCGATTTAAATTAATGAAATTGTAGCATTATATTTAATAAATAACTCTCATTTTTCTTTTTCCAAGAAAATTGTGTTTGCTTGTATTGGTATTATTTTTGTTTGTGTAAATTGAGTATAAAATAATCCAGAAAGAGATGAATACTTTTTAAAATATAGATATCCGAACTATCTACTGCCTGAGTTAATATTATGATTAATATGGATATCTAAAATTGATATTAAAGTATCATTATTATATTTTCACACAAATAAATATTTTCTTGTATTTTATCACATATATGATAACGTAAGTAAAACGGAAATAAACTTTATGTGCCTAGGATTTTACGACTATATCAAAATTGTTTATTACTTTGTACAAATTAATACCGAACTAGCAGTTACATACCAACAGCAGTGATAAGGCCCCAAAACCTGGCGAGTGGTTGCAACAAGTCCCACAGTCTGGATTCTAAAGATTTTATTGCATGTGAAGGTCTTCTTAGAATTCTTGAGGGCTCGTTGATTTGTGGTATAGGCCCGACCTCACAAGCGGGTTTGTCTTCTTCTACACTCATTTTCAATATCAAACACTTAAATGTGATAATTTAATATGCCTAAAATGACAGATTATCTTACAAATAAAAGACAAGCCCGGAAATCATCTCAAGGTTTTTGTAAAGAACACGAACAAACAACACTTTTTAAACCAAACGCAATACTTTTTCATACAAATTATTGTACTACTCACATTTCCATTCTTATTTATTTAACACTCAACGAATATCTAATTACTAAGACGTCGATGACAAATGCATATTACACGTAAAATTACTTTTCCAATGCATCATAATGTATTGTTGTTTACAATTGTTATCTAAAATTTTGTCGCAAGAGTAAAATCACTGTTTACCAAAACAATCTGGCGATGTGCCCATTCACGAAAATACACTGCACCTTTGATCCCCAATTTTGTATAAAATTAGATACTTTAGAATTATCGTTAGTATTTTTTCTTCATAGGTGAGAAATTAAACTTATCCTTTTCGTATACCGAAGAAAACTTTTCTGTATCACCGGGTGCAGCGTGTGAAATCGCGAAGGAAGTAAAATTTTCCCTACACGAGTATTCTCTACTGAGAGCTACGGAACACTGACTCGCACGAGATAGATACCTACGCAATCCGCTATCACGATCTTCAGTAGCACTCGATAAACGCGGAAGCAAAGCAGTACCTACTCTGAAAAACGATTATCTATTCAGATCCTAAACTTAAGTATTTATGCGCATTGTACTATGTTTAGTTTTTCTTTATTTGTGTTTGCTTTATACAAGACTGTACCTAATACTATTCTGGAACTGTTGCAAAAGTTGCCCATTTATACTTACGTTTTCACGAGAATCCAGAGTTCCATGTCGTACTCGGATTATTTATAATTTTTTAACATTCCTTATAACAACAACAACGTAAGACATATATTGACGTAAGTATCTGTCTGTTATTTTAAAATTAATACTTACGTATATATTACATATAACGTTACCCAAACGGTATTCAAACAACCCCTTTTTATTTTCGTCTGTCAGTCTGACCGTCGCAAATTTCGAAACGACTTAACCGACTCTGATGGGATTTTCAACGACTAGACTATAGGGCTATACGTAAAATGTTTTTATCCCGGAAATATTGAAGACTAGCTGTTAACCCCGGCTTCGCCCGCGTGTTTAAAATAGTAATGATAATAATATGAAAATAAAAAAAGTGTAACAAAATAA
>DWDX01000376.1:0-28266 GCA_018245675.1 Agara michaeli
ACTGCACATTGTATTGTCACCGGGGATTACGAATAGGCATTGATACTATCGGCGATATTATTTATAACCCCCCATCAGTTTGGTTACCTTTAGAATCTGATAACATTCAGGTTACGCTTTAATTTTTTGATATCAATCAAAGTTATCTCACAATTCCGCAATTACATACGTACCTTTGCAAATGTCAACAACAATACCTACTCGAGCTACATGTGAATGAAACAATAGGTTAAACAGGATTTATAGTTTGTTTAAATTTAAAGTCATAACTTTCCTACCTCGACCAAATAGATCAGATATTGGCTAATGGGAGAGTCAAGTCTCCGAAATCAGCGTGTACGTATAAAGCTAATATAATAGTAGATAAATCTAAAAGAAGCACGTCAGGTTTGTAAGGATAGTGAAATATGGATCTTGACATATATTAAATGTAATAATTATTAAATTTAGAGTCTATACGAGATAAAGTTTTAAATACGATTATTCCAATTCTCCAAATAGACCTGCAATCAGCCAGTAGTCCTCAACGTAAATGTACTAATGTAACTACAGCAATGTATTAGGAGTTTACGGCGTGAATGATCGCCGGGGGCTATCATGCACGTCCTCACGTTTATTATGCAACCTCTGTAGTAGATAATGGATAATCACTACTAATGACAAGTGATATTTAAAATGTATTAGGTACTCACCGAGTCGCCACTATGTGATTGAGTGAGACAAATTAGATAAACGCATTAGATAAAATTAGCTTCTAACTTTCACTTTTAGGGCTACATTGTTGCAACTACGTCGCGACAAATGACTCGTGAGGCCCATTATTACCGTAAGTGTACGATTATTACGCAGATATTTAGACAAAAAAAAACGTTTAAAAAGGAGGTAATTTAAACGAAAGCTGAACAGCCGCGTTACGTAATGCGCGCTTTTTATTTACATTTCATCACTAGAGGGCTCTGTTGACTGAAAATGTGGGTAATTAACTGCATGTTTGCATTGCTAAACCTGTGCGCTTGCGCACGCATGTCACCCGGCCACATGTTTGTCGCGCACACTCATCCCGGCTTCGTAACTACTGTACATTTTCAACGATTTCGTGTTCATTCCATTTTCAATTGCAATAGTTTTTTTATAAAACAAACTAATAAACTTATTTTTAACCGTTATACGCTTAAGCTTAGCATAATCATTTTTACGATAGTGAAGCAATCAGATAAGTCATAATTTAAGTTCAACTGAAGTATTTGTCCTTTTAAGGAGCGTACCTATCTAAAAGGGTACACCATAAGAAATTTCAGGTTGCATTCTTGGTTAAGAGGAACTTTCTCTGATAATGCTATGGCGTCCGAGAGGTAAATGGCCATTATATCTTTAACATTCGACGCGCTGCCTCCGTATCAAAATAATTACCTCTCTCCATATTAATTACGTCCTAGAACTTTCTAATACGAGAGATAAATAGCAGTGGTGACCAATAGCGGGTAGTTCTGGTAATGAGACAGCGATGGGCATTCCCTCAGATGGATGAGGGCACTCACCGTCATTAAGTAGCGCTCACTCTACCTCTTGCAGCGAAATTTATGAGACTACTTGCGGCTTTTTACTTTATATTTTCCTCTTTATCGTTGCGTCAGAACATACCAGCGTCTTAATATATATTTATGCTATGGTTCCATATAACGGCAGAAACTTAAATTGTACAGAAAAATACTTGAGAACATAAATTACTAAAATAATTATTTCTTCGCATACTATTCTAAATCAATACGTGTATTAAGACATTTTGAATTTAACAATGAAATGATATTCAAAACATATTATTGGCTCCATAGTGAAAGACCTGACATTCACTTTATTAAAAGTTTTTTTTTACGTAATTATTAAAAATCCATCTCGGATGAATCGACAGATCACACTGCTATTATATAACACTTAAAATCCAAAGACGAGATGCAGGCTCCCAGTAACGTTCAGTAAGTGTATAATTACGCTATTACACAAGCGGACAACACTCATGTTGAAATTTACGCATTATTTACACCGTAACAATTCACGAATGGACAAAAATTTGCCACAACTCCGTAATGACCTTTGACGTAAAAGTTGGCCCCGAGATTATAAAATTCATAAAGTTCTCTATAATCATCTATAATCCTAATATAAATTTATTATAATACGTCGTTCAATACTTACGTTCGCTTGGAATACATTACGCTTAATTCATATACACTATGCTTACCTGAAAATGAAAGAAAATAAGTAAATTAATAAATAATCAGATTGTATACATGCCCATTTGCTAATAACTTTAATATTTATAGAAGGAAGGAAATGTCTTTTTAAAACACACAGATTCGAATTCTCAGAACCTATGTGATGTACTTGTATCTATCATTTATATCATTTATGTAGGTTATGTTGGCAATTAAAAAACACATAAATTAAGATCTCATTGGCATTAGGAAAGAAAGAAAAAAGCGTTCATTGGTTTTGCGGACGTTTACGACACCGGCAGGCAGCTCGGAGGTTGATTCCGCAACATCCGTCGAATGTATCGACACGTGACACATGGCGACTCGACTCACGCGACCTATATTGTTATATGTTTTATAAACCGAACTGATTAAGCTAACGATGATAAGGATGTTGTTTTAAATACGGTACAAGCATTAGTAAACATCAGTTTAAAAGTTTATACTGAATTCTGAGTTGTAGCGTTTCGTAGCGTAGACTTCCGAAGGTTATATTTGCCCTAATTTTTATTCTACCGAAACATATTATACAGAAAACTTATTAATACGTTGCAACCAAAACACATGCTCCGGATTGGCCTGTGGAAACATTATTGTAATTCCTTTTGTTGACGTAAAGCAACCAAACTCGTACTACTGGGTTTGATTTGTGAGAATTTAATATTTTGACGATAAAGCTTTTAATCGCGTGCAGCAATTACTCAACATCAACTGGACAATATACGTATTGTAAACGTAAATGTAATGTTAGCTTGCACGTACAATTGAGCTGTTTGAACTGTTAGTATGTTTTTATTATACACCCTCAAAAGTTCACTGACTTATTAAACATTTAATATCATCTTTTTTCTCATAATCACGAGAGAGAAATTGAGAATACAGAATCTTGAAACAGTATCGTTTGTGGGCATTTTCGTTTGCACTAAGAAATACATCCTCCACCTACATGTTGTTACAAAATACTGTCCGGTATATTAAAAAAATAACGCAAATCCAGAAAGAGGCGAGACAAGTGAAACAAAAGAACCAGTTATGCAGATATCGTTACATATACTATGTGAAACGCGGTACAAAAACGAGATTACTACATATTATGTTTGGTAAATCAACTGACCAGATAAAATTAGAGAAAGCATGAAACTGTTAGTGATGTAATAAAAGTTTTATGCGACTGAACTAAATGTAACATGACCAACTATTTATATAAAACACGCAAATATTTCGTACGATACAAATATATATGTAGCTCATGCGGACATTTTTATTCAATTCAGTTTTCAGAGTACAATTTGTTTCACTTTCTTAGTACGATATATAATTTAACAACATATTTTACAATTCAAACTTACTTAATCCTATCAAAAAATGAGTGAAATGACTAAGAAAGATTTAAAACTTAGTCATGGTCATGTGGGCTTTTATCTTTATGTACAATTAATTGTTCAGGATGAAGAATATTCTGAATATTCTGATTTAACAAAAAACGAGAATCATTATTATATCTATCAACAAAATAGAAGTCTGGTGTTAAAGAAACCTATTTAATTTTAATTATAATGCTGGTTTAACGACAACAAATGATTTCGTTTCAAACTTCGAAACAAACATTTCATCCTAATCATTTTAAGTTTCACTGTCTTACAGGCTACGCTTGTAAGGAGTTGTTATCATTACATACAAACTTTAAAATCTGTTCACAAAAGCCGCTGAAATAACCTACTAAGATTAGGTCTCGTGATTTGTATGAACTGTTCGTAAATTTAGTGTTAACTTTGATTTACTTATGTAAAACATATGAACACTAGGGGCTGTCGTTTCCCTGTCATTGAACTTACCTAGCACAATACTGGAAGCCCACTCTCACTAGACAAGCGAAAGTCAACGCGTCAGTCGACAACTAAGGCACCCGACGATCGATGAGCTTCGTTAATATAGATCTAAATTAATTTGCAAGAATACATACTTTTCATAATGTTTTCATTGACTTCCAAAAGGATACCCACGTTACCCACTACAAGTAGAGTAGTTACCAAATAGCAACTCATGCAACAATACATGGTTTTTACGTTTGGAAAATTGGGCGAAATACAGTCACCGCACAAGGCGTATGACAGTTGAAATACAACAAAATTACGACAGCTACTTGCACAAAATTATTGCTGTACAAGTCGTTGGCGAGATACGAGACGGCAGAAATAGTGTGTTATTACTGGTACTACTTTCAATCTCGAGCGAACCAAGTCCGGGATGCAATTACGTGGATAGTTATTAATAAACAGAACGAACAAAATGGTGGCGAGTTATCGAGGTGTTCGCGATTGTAAAATGTTGGATTATATTGCGAGGTGCGCTGATAATGAAAGAAGGGAAATGATCGTTTTGCCGGTTTCACGTGTGTAAACCGGACGCATCTAATGCAGTTTCTCTTTAGCCGGTAGCGGGGCCCGGTCAGTTACACCGTTGGCTAAAGATAGAGAAATTAGCCGCGCAGAAGTGCGCAAGTGAATGCACTTGGACGCTGAGCCGGCCGGCTAGGGATGAAACAAGGAAATGTGTAGTCTCACACGTAACACTATTTGATACAATAACAACACGCGTGTGTACTACATATTATTTGACTGTCGTGTTATATTTAATTTGATCGTAATTGAACTAATAAATTCGGAATTCTATTCATTTGTTGTTAATAGTGTTAGTATTAAATAAATAATAGCTACACGGTACTGATTTTGATTAAAAATATATCATACTAATATAAATTTTTGAAATTTTTATATTTATTTACGACTTGAAAATCTTCTTATTTGAATATGTTTATATAAGTTGTTTTAAAAATCAGAATAATGTTGTAGGTTTTTTATTTTTTACATATCGAATAAAAATATTTTATACAACACTGCCTTGTCTTCTATATGACCGTGTGATATACATATACCTATCAGCGAAGGTAACAGCGAGATCGATTACCGCTAATTACAATCTTCTGCACAAACCTTCGTCTAAATTATCACCTTCAACTGCACCCAACATGACGGCTCATCGCTATCATTTTACACTGAAGACTTTAATCATTAATGTTTGCAATGCAATTTTAATCTATTTGACTCAAAATTTAAATCGAGTTCTAAATTTAAGTTTAAGTGAACATAAGAACTTGCTGTGATGCAATCGAAGATTGAAAACAATCTGCAGTTGAGAGATTCTGGGCTCTATTGGATCTTTTCCGTGGCAAATTTTCCACTTGCGTTTCCGTGCTTCGTGGCATGTTAAGCAGTGCGTCCCAGTTCTTATCATTAGGTAACAATTCTTAAACCACTTAGGACGCCGGCGGTAAAATTATCCAACAGCCAGACACTAAATTGTTGTCCATGTAGCTCAGGACCAGAATATAGCTAAAGCATTTTTTGCCTGACGTAAGACACCACTAAGTGGGTTTAAATATCACAATTATACTGAATCTAGCTACAATGTTAAATCAGATTTGACACATTTATTGACGGTACAAAGATTGTATTCATAACACAAAACAGTTTTGACACACCGCATGTTCCAAGAATACCGCGAGGCGTAGAAGCTCTAAATTTATCTTCAAGAGCACTCAGATTATAAACTTCATTAATAAACAATCAAATATAAACATCCTTGTATATCTCATATAAACGACTAGTGTGCAGAAAACGTGTAGAAAACATTGAAATTCTCATACATACTCGTAGATATATGTTATGTATTTTCAAAGAATGTTAATCCTAGGCGGTGTTGCCAGGTATCTGTTATATTGTACACATTAACGTATAAGTGGGTCCAAAAATCTTCAATATATTAAATGAATTGATCATCACTAAATACCGATTCGGGCGTATTGTTTTATCAAGACAAATCGGAAAATTGTTTTTGAAAATATTCCATCGAAATTTATGTAATTATTAGGTATTAATTACTATACCTTATAACATAACATTAATATACCATTTATAAAGGATAAATGGTATATTAATTTTATATTTTCTAGGAGACCAATATGAAGGTTATTGAAATCCAGGTGTCTTAACGGTTTTTTTTAGCTTTTGCCCTTTAAAGCGCCTAGCTGGAAATGGCAACACTAATCTCAGGGTAGGGAGGACGTGTAAACCACCGACTATACGTCCCATTATACGTTAGTACGCAAGACCAACAATCATAGCAACTTTCCACGGTTATCCGTCAAACATTATTTCTGTGGTAACACCGAAACGAGAAAGCTGATTGATCGCATGATTATACGACACGCGTGTGTCCGTTTATCCTTCACACCGTGAAATTGTATTCAATTGTGTCTCGATCGCTTTCTAGCGTCGAGTGCACACTAGTTCGTAACAACTTAGCAGATTAACATGTTGATGCAAGCCGTGGATATTGGCTCGTTATCTAACGATCGTGAAATCGATTAAGCGACGACAACAACGGTCTGTCATAAAGATTCTGGTGTGATCGTAATACGATGATTAAATATTACATTGCCTGAAATTAAGTAATTGCGTGAAAATGTTACACATGGTGAATACTGCTCCTCTTGTAAGATTCAACTGAAATTATAAAGACAAGCTATTATTTCCATGTATTGTTATTTACGATAATTGATGTAATGATAGATCAATCTCCTGTTATTTCAACATTATAAAAATTAGGAATTGAATTCACTAGTAACTTTATAAAGCGTCAACCATGTCTATCTTTATTACATCTATATTACAGAATTTCAAAATGTAAAATTTTCTGAAATTATACAAAATTACTACATATTTTATATTAAACAATCCATAAGCAATCTCAATTCCGTGTCCTAATAAAGGTCACTTCAAATCGCTCATAGATCTATCTCCGAGGACTAGGCTGAAATACCTCGGAGTCCTTGTGTGTCCGTCTACTACATTCTACATATAAACCGGTACATAACAATGCAAGTATTTTAGCTTAACAGCAGATTAGGTGCAGCTGCAGACTGAGTTCAATTGCGGTATGGGTTTTACTACCTTCCGTAAAATTCCATTTGAAATCGCAACCACATGAGGATATCTCTAGAAGAATTCGAAATGGAAAAATAGAAAGGGAGATAGAAAATAAATATACTGTATTTGGGCAACTTCATACCATGATCAGATATACAATTTAACGATCGAAAATATTAGGTATACAATTCTGCATGTCATTTTACGTTCCACAACAAACGAACGTTTATTTTTTATTCGAGTATAATTTACTTAAAACGCTTCCATAAAGCCTTTACATTTTAAAATATCTTCTTACATTTTTGTGTTCTCAAGGTTTACATATATCTGTAACAATGCGTTGGGTTTATGATTGTTAAGCAGAGAAATCTGTCAAAGTCAGAGACAAAAGTAATATTTGGGTCGATTGGGGCGGTTCGATCTTTATAATTTCCATCCGTTGACTGTTCCACCAGGAACCGGCCATGACGTACATTTAGAAAAAAGTAATAAAAGCATCAATTATTACATAATAAGAGAGTGGAAGCAGCGACGCTAGGATTATAATAGAGTCGGTACAATCCCCGTTAGGTTCGCCGCATTCAACATTAACAATTCCTTACAACGCCCCAGGTTGGCCGGTAATGACAGAACGGAGCTAATCAAAGAACAGACATCGGTTAATAGTAAACATCCCCGGTAATGAGACACCGCGCACGAACTTCGAACACGCTTCCCGGAGCAATTGAGTTGTAGACGCGAAACCACAACGAGTAGGACGTGATTAGTTGCAAGTTTCAAACGAATTTGTTTTTGTTCCTTTAAACGTATTACGGAACTGATGTAGTTAGACAATTTTCTTTACTGCGAACAGAACCATTGTTACTTCACTGAGTTTAAGTATAGGCAAAATACGGCGGTCTCTAGGACTTAGAAACTGGGGAATACTTATATGTATATTTACAGTTATACACACTGGGTATGTTTGTTAGCGAAACATTAATAATAGTAGAAATTGAAGATGCACTGTATATCGACAACATTTTAATTGAAAGACACTGTTTATTTAAACTGATTTACTTTATTTAGGATTACGATCCATAAACTGCGCCTAAGCTATTATGTATTGAAACGAGCACGAGGTAATGAATTAAGAAATAAATAATGAATTGGTAGCACTAGCAAATTCATTGCGGGCACTTAATAAGCCCGTGGATAAATAGGCGATATAAAAGACGCCGTAGGCTGCGAGCTCATACCAGAACGGATTCATTACAGTGTTCCATTCATTCATAATTCACATATTGCATGTCGGGTGCTAAATTTATAGCCCTTGAGCATATAGCAGCCGCCAAGAACAATTTGCTACTTGAGTGTATCTAACAAATACACGGACGCGCACAAAGAAATGCTATTGCACTAGCATGACCGCATAACGGTTGAAGCTATTACCATTGCAGTGTGCGGTCCCATGGTGCACCTGTATTTGAAGATGCGCCTTTCACTTGTGTACATTGAAAGTGCAACGTTGACGCAACCCGCAACCTGTGCCCTCGAATGTTATGCCATGGATTTACAATAAATACTTAGAAGACGAAACCTACTTCGTGAGGATGACGCAAAGACACACTAACATTAGTGTAGGTTCAATTAAAGTTGGGTGTTATAGGGCCGGTATAGCATCACGTATTAGTGACGATATAATGTAGATTAGATTGTATATATTTTTAAACCAACATTGTGTACCTACTTGACAATATTATAAAAATGGAAAGTCCGTTGATGCAAAGGAATTTTCTGCCTATAATATTGATAGCATTATATAATGTATGATGCAATGGGGAGTGCATACGTGTGTGCGCTTTCATTTCTAAGCGCAATTTCATGTGCAAACGTTGCCAAAATAAGAAATGGCTTTTCCAACTTACGTCAACGAGTTAAATAATAATAAAATAGGCATACATAGATAGCACTCAGCATTATTTCACTTCTATCGAGAGCCTCTAGATTAAACATTGGAATTGGTTACCCAGCTGATTAATATTCGTGATGCAAATAAAGAACGATAGTATACTATTATGTTTCAAAGCATTCTGATGGCGGAAAGATAACTCAGTGCTTCAAGTGGGGATAAATCGATGTTAAGATACAATGTACAAGAATCGGCATTGGTTAATGGTTAACCGGTCGTTTGGTTAATGGTGTTCGGTTAACCACCTGTCATGCGGTTACCATTCCCCGGACAAATCGCGGTGGACCACCTACCGAGGAGGATCGTAAACATGCAAATTCATAAGTTACGCGAAGATGCTTGCCAATGATAAAGTACGGGCAACTTACTTTAACAAAGCTTAAGATGAGCTAAAAAACAATGGACAGGTTTACGTCTTGTTAGTTTATTATTCTTTTGAATTAATGTCTAGGGATAAGTGCGCTTTATGCGCTGGATACGCCACATGTTACTGTTAGTGCAAGACATTTTAATAGTGTATTAATTTACTCTCCATATATTTACATAGCCTGTATCTGTATTTATTCACTACCTACATATTACACGTACTTACATGTACTTACTTGATATTAATATAGTTCAAGTAAGAATTATAACATTACAATGGAAAACAAATACATACATGTTTATCCAACACGTTCAAACGGTGGAATAAAATAAGCTCATAAAACAAATCTGAAAAGGTCAAAATCCTACAACATTAAAAAGGATAATGGCGCAGCGGTATGAATACGCGGAATGCGGGTCCCGTTGTTGCGGAAGCCCTCTCGGCGGGATTGCCAGGTCCAGTAATCCCCAACTCAGCGTATGGTTACATATTATAATGAAATACTTTAAAAAGTTTATAAAAAAATTCTGATAGTAATTATGACAGTTAGTCTAAGAAATTTAATACTTTTAAATTATCTTGAGTTACTAAATTTGTGGGTCCACTACGAAACCAAACGTTTGTGAAAAATGCTACAGTTAACTAAATAAAAAATAAAAACCGGTTATTAGTCTGCCTCTACAGACGTCAACGTTTAGTTGTCGCAATTCAACAGACGCAAATAAACAGACAACTCTCAATGTTTTCGGGAATCCCAGGCTATATTAGAGGCAATTTGCAGTAATAATAATTTAGGTCCAAACAATACTTAAATATAGGTTTATAGACGACATACCTTAATTAGATGTTTTGCACGCCAATCTAGGCAGGATTTAATGGCTAAGTTTTATCTAGTAAGATCTAATTTTATATACCTAAATCCAGCAAATAAAGCATTTTGCATTTTGACGACATGAATTGATCCCCTTGATGTGCATCAAACGTTTATATTGAAATATTAAATTGCATTGATTTGAAGTAGAATGTATTGACTAGATATGTATACAGTACATAACATAACTTTTTAGAAAACTATAGCAAATTATATATAACATTTTACATGTTTTTAAAAACCAGCTGAAATCGGATAGCATGGTGAGTATCACAATTCTCGTTTTGCTTAATTTAGATACTCTTAGTAGGTACGAAATATAAAACGCCTACATTGTATTAAATACATGTAAGTTGCCAAGCAATGGTCATACGCCCAAATGTATATGAGATGAAATCTTTAAAAAATCGCTATCACTGGGTAATTGGCTACAATAGCCATTAGTAAAACAATTTGGTAACAACGCACTAACTGTTGAGATGCTATCGTATAACGTGTCGATCATTAAATGATAAAAGAAACTCGTGCATATTTCCCATACGGTTACGGGAAATACAAGTGCAGTACAGTTAGTGGGAACATAAAAATTTCTTTCACATAACCATTAATCTTCGTCGGCTTTTACAACAAACGAGTTTAAATTGGAATATGAGTTAATGTGTTCATTTGAGATATGAATCGCTGTTATATTTGAGATCGTTTATCATGAATACATAACAGAAACAAATTTATGAGCACAATACATCATCGATATTCACTCCGAGGGTACGGAGAAATTATGTAAAATCTCAGAAATCCAATTAACAAGTTATCACTCATACAAATAAAATTTAAGTATGAGATTTAAGCAGCAACGGGATAAAGAAAGTTGAAAGAAAATTAAAATCGCAAACCCGCAATTCGGCCTCCTTAACCAAAATTATTGACGAAATAAAAGTACATATATATATAAAAGAATGTTCCGTTGTTGTTCGGGGGTTGAAAGAAAAAACCTTAGAAGACTAACGTTTAAGTTGTCTATATATTTTCTAGCAAATTCCTTACAAATAACAGCATTCAACACTGTTTTGATATGCTTCTAAATCCTTGATTAACACATGTAAATATTACCGTAAACCAGGGAAACATAGTGAGTTACATAACAAAAAATCATGTTTAACGTCCGGAGTACTTAAATTTTCATGTCGGCTGGTTACATGAAGTGAAAATAAAATTTCTTAGGAGATAAACAGTGTGAGACATACGACTAATGGACTGTAAATTGTTAGCTAACATCATATTTCATAATCTTTTGGACTCGAGGTAATGTTTGATAGCTTTTGCGTTAAGTGGCTGGGCACACCTGTGGGGTGGTAGCTTTTAACAGGTGGGTGTTTCGTGTTTACACAGTCGCTGTCACCGTCACCTGCGATACCTTCAAATTTCAAGCTTAGGTCACTCTGAAGCGATTAACGTTGCCTAGTATTCGTTGCACAACGGGCTATATACTGTAATAACTTCATTAAATCAATCCTTACTAATTATATTTAAAGCAGAGTAGTGTAAGCGATACCACAATGCTATTATGAGTTATTTGTTGCAGTTCTAAACTATATAGTTATATACTATTAAAACTACTGTAGATTGAAACATTATGAATCTGTGTGTTACGCTATAGGTAAGTGGCTCTCGGTAAGTAACGCACTAATAACATAATCTCATTTTCTTGTGTAGGATTACCGTCGCAATACTATTATTAGATATGCATTTGTATATCATGCGTTTTTAATTATATCAGCTGAGAAACAGATACCCCATCGTCAGATCGGTGATTAATTAATACCAGCAAAGGGTCTGCGAGGCCTTTGTATTGTACGTAAATTTGCTATACCAAACGTCTTGCGATGCTAGAAGAGCTATATTAAAAACTGTAATGATATAAGCACAATACATTAAAGTGTATTAGTACATATCAGGTAATGTTAATTGTAATATATATTACTCTTTATTAGGATGTTACAATACGCCAATAAACATATGTTACAATACGCAAATACGCAATGTTAAACATGATTTATTTAATTTTATAGTGGTAGTAAACGAGTAGGCTACCTTTTATTTTATTTTGCTTTACTACTTTATACGGATCCAGTACCAAACAGGACTGATGAAGGTGTAGGTAAAAAGTTTCATATGATATTTCGTATCTATACGTATACATACATTGTGATTCTTTAGTCTAAGTTTTAATGGTCTCTATCTTGACGGACTGAACATTTTATCTTTGAAAGCGTACGTAGCTACATAAAATGTACCTATTCCTTATATGAGCGCTTCCGGCATTATATGCGACAGGCTTGAGACGAACGGTCAGTGATAACAGCGAGTTTCGTTTATTGAAACACGTCTTGGAGTTCCGTTTAATTGCACACTATAGGGCTGTATAAAGCCGTGCACTCTATTGGCGAAATCAATGTTTCGATGCCATAAGTAAGTTTTTCGAAACTTATTGCATTTACTGTACTCCCTATTATTTTAAGATATCTATGTTTCGTTCAAAAGTATTTATATTTGGTGTACATTTTCGACACAAGACCAATGCGTAATGCCCTATTGTCAGGTCAGATGTGGTGTTCTCAAATATTAATTTAAAGTGACGGACATCAGGTCCTATTTATGTCAATTTCAGGATCAAAAGATAAAGGCGTTGGTGATCAGTTAATACGTATACGACTCCATATTTTTTAGATACACTAAAAAATATATTTCCTGATAAACGTTAGAAATGTACTATAAATTAAAATAAATTATTAAACAAAAATTTTGCACAGCCCTAGCATTGACATTTATTTGATGAAAGCAGAAACGTCCAATCAATACGTTTACAAATTGCTTATGTAATAAAACGGTAACGAGTTTCCATTTGAGCATTGTATGAGTATGGAAATTAAAAATGAAGTCACCACTACTACCCAGTACAAATCAACAGGAAAGGTTGTCGATACTCCGAAGCCGCCTAAAATTACAAAACGAGTATAGATATTAATAAGCCTCAGAGGTAGATACGACTCACAGTCCTGGGCTAATACAATATGAACAAAAGAATTTAAGATGTAAATTACCCGCTAAAATGTTATGGAATAAAATATTTTAAGGGAAATCAAGTCTAAGCTTTACATCGAAATATTCACAATGCTTTTTAGTGCTTACCTCTTAATGAGTTTTTTTTGACAATTCCACACACGACTATCTCATTCCAAATTAAACAATTAAATGCCTGTTTTATGGTAACCGGAAAGCTTATTCAAATGTGCTCATCACACAAATGTCCTCTGTGAGATTCGAGCCCGCGACCTTGGGTTTAGCAATCAGGGTCTAACTACTAGACCACGAGGCCAGCCGCGGACTACGAGTACAATACCTGCACAGACACAGGTACAAATGTAGGTACTTAATAAATAGGTCCGAACTACGCTTGTCTTAATGGGCTAGCCTGAGTGACTATTGCAGACCGGTAATCATGTCTGCGCCTACGCATCGACAGATGGACTGCGATGCGTCACCCATTCACTCGCCACTTATCTACGTTAGTTACTTCTACCTGTTATTTGTTATTACATCGAAAAAGTCTCGTAAATTTTATAATATCTTTTTTTGTGGACAACTAAAACCGAAGGCAACTGAACTGCATATATTGCGAATGGAAGGTTTAATATGAATAAATAATTTTGCCTTTATTGCAGATTGTTGAAAAATATTTCGATTTCGAATAGTGTGTCATGGGAAAACCATAAGGAAAAAGTGACATATTATTCTACATCAAATTCATATGTTCTAACGATCTAAAGCTCCTAAATCTAATCTTGTCATCTATGTAATGTATACGATGAGTAAAGGTTAATAATAAATTCGGGTTTCGCATCAAATTTCATTACTATGACGTCATAATTTTCAGTGCGTACAGGATGCCAAAAGCTGTAAGGAGGTGCGTAACGTGCATCTGTTAAATGCGCGCGCGCCGCTGAGATGGATTGCGGGTGCCGAGTGTAATAACCTCGGTATGCACATCGCGCGTGCGAGGGGCCCGAGGGGCGGGGGGAAAGCCGGGGTGCGCGGAGTACGAATTCCTCAGCCCGCCAAGGAGGACGAGTGTCGTGTTCCACAGACAACACTCTATTGAAATTGTCAGTACAGCGTTAACGTGTAGAAAGAAATAACCCGACGACGCTACGGTATGACAGGTTTCATAATCTCATTTCGCTGAACGCGAACTCTTGCTCTGCGCCTGCTAAATTCCAAGTAAACAATCAATAACATAAATTAATACTTATTTCGCGTTGTAAGCAAATATAGCGTGTCAGATATTTGAACTTCTTTTTTTATTTTCCACGAGTATCTAAATTTAGGTACCTCTTAAGCAAGTACTAGAAATACAAAGTTACGTACGTGATAGGTTAGTGATTTCGGGATGTTGACTCGATTGACTGATGATTTAAGACATCCTAAGCAAACATACTGGTGCTGATTGAATTCTGCGTGTTGTGAAAAATTTCGGAGCTCATCAATCATTTTTTTACGCTTGGCTATTGACGGACAAAGACCAGCATTGTAACATTTACTGGCAATAAGCATTTAAGAGCGTGACATCACATTACGTACGTAAACTGCTTTGACGTTGAAATTTACATAAAATAAAAGAATTTATCAAATTTGCCTTAAAGTGGTCGTCGCAAAAACATTTAATACAACATAATAACAAGAAAAAAACAACAAGCTAGTGGAGCTTTAACCCGCTATAGCAAGACCGAGATGAGCTAATAGCTCGGAACTTTGCCGCGATAGAATTAAATACGTGGTAAAAATAAAAACGCGAAGAACGAGTAAAAAAATCACGCGCGTTCAAATTTATTATTTTATTTACACAGAACGAACAATATTTGATCTGAGGTACTAACATTATCGAAACTTGTGTCGCTTTTCTCATTGCCAAACGCAAATAACTTATCTACAATGGCATTTGATACATGAGCCAAGGTTAATGTAAGTAGGACGGTGTGGTGAGCAATTAATTACAAACAAATACCTACAATGCGAGAACAAGATATATATTTCTTACAAACGAACCGGTAGACTAACCTACAACATTCAATCACACAGTCAGATGTGTATTGATAAAGACATTTTCAAGTGCAATAGTAATCTCACTTTAGATTAGTTTTAGTTTCAACTATTAATCTAAGAGATGTTAATCTTCTCGGCTTAAATAAACTAGGTTACTGGTGTATGTATTTATTTTAGACATTACGATACTTTTCTGCATAGGCAATTGTAATATTCGTAACAATTCATTCGTAATCAATAAATATGTCAATATACAGGTATGTTCGTAACTCACAGTTTGAAATTATCGTTAAGACTTAAAATGTTTAAGTATATCTGTCGAGTTTTTTTATTCGTGTATCAATAATTTTTTTAAGTCTTATTATGTAATCATTTTGTCATCTAAATTTAGTTATGGCTCTAGAGTAATTTACGAACATATAAATTCAAGTGTGCTCCCAGCCACCGGTTGTTTTGTTAATATCTGAGTAGTTTTGTTAAGTGCGTATCGCTTTGCAATCGCCTAATTGATCTGATGCTCGGTGACGAATAGGTACTTCGAGTTCCGTTACATCTGAGTCAGGGAAACACGAGCCGGTACACTTGCAAAAACTAAAACGACAGCATATAGCTGAGTGTTTTTGCCACTTCAACCGTCGCCTTAGGCGTGAACTTATCAGATTATTACGGCGCAGAAGAAGCACAATTAGCCACGTGCTAAGGAACATAGTCTATAAGACGATATTCTTTCCACTTACATTTTTAAGGTTGCTTTAACGCTTGTTATAACAAGTCAAAGTTTCTCGTATCGTTCAGTAACTAAATTAACAATGAAATAATACCTAACAGTTATAATGTAAATATTTTTTGCATTAAGATGTACGTACTTTGTCACTGTAACCGAAAGAAAAGTAGGGAAAAGTGGCTGATGTAATATTAAAAGCGCTTTAAAGCAATGCGATGTTTTGCTAGTCAATCAGCTAAAAACAACTTGCAAAAATTTTGCTTGTTCACCCGATTCAGTCGGTTGATTCATAAAAAGCTATTTCACAAATCATCGATAGCAGTTTTTATTAGGTGCTTCCAACCATAAACTATTCTACTTGACTTTGTACTACTAACTGCACTTTAAAGTGACGCCCATGTATATTTTCATAACGAAACCCATAAACTATAACTCGCTTGCTATGATAGCGTTTATTAATAAAATAGACGAAAAAAACGTTTGGCTTGCGCTAGGCTCGTGTAACTGGTTGGACCAGGTATCCGAACAAATTTAATAACAGCTTCTTAAGAGCAGATGTTCCCATTCGGTGCGTCAGACAAAAGGCGTTAACGCGATGAGATGGCCCAACAAAGCGGCCAAATGCTCTGTCGATGTGCGCATCTGTGTTCGACGACGTGGCATTTGTCTGTAAATCACATGGGCAAATAGCACGCACACTTCCCTTGCTCGTAGGCCCCAGCTCTGCGGGTGTGTGCGTGGCCAAGGTTGAGAGTACCTGCCCCTTACCTGCCCGCATGTCGTGCATTCTTGCTCTATCTGCGGAATATCGGGACGTTTGCGATCTGTGTCGTAACGGTTCTGTGGCGCTTCAAATCAACCATCGCTATCAACATCCACAACTTTGTCTTCGATCGCACTACAACTTGGAGCGCAATCACTAACGTCGTATTAAGTTATTATAAATGCATCAAACCTGTTTTTTACAGCCTTAAATAAACCAATCAAAAAGCGCACCAAGGCAATTGTGTACAATAAAATCACAACTTTCGACGGTAATAAACAAGTTTAATGGTATTTTATTTCAATTTATGGAAAACCGTCCCGTATTTAAAATACGTAAAAACATTTTTTTTCATTTGGGTAGCAATAAAATTGTCGCGGCGATTTGATTTTGGTCTACTTTGTGTACCTACCAGTGTAAAACATTTATAGGTATGTAGATTATCATCAGTCTGGTCACCATATCACAAGCTAGAAGTGGGAGAATCCAAAATTATATCGAGAATAAACCCAAACGTACCTACTGCTGATAAGGACGGGTTACTCGATCATACTGCTAATTATCAAGACTGTTAAAGGTTTTATATCGCTTTGAAGGTTTCCGATTCTTGAAGACTACAAATACAAATCAATACCTAGTGCTTCGCGGTTATCCATTCCGTAAGCATTCACATTCACAACATGTAATGAACTCGCATCGATACTGTAAGAGATGATTGATCTGTTTACTGAAGGCTAAGCTTTACTTTTCAGCAAACTTTCCAAACACCACTCCTAAATGAGGATTTCGTTCGTTCGTCCATAATTATTTAAATAAATAAACAGATTATAAATAAATACTAGATAAAAGACGGATATGAATAACGTTCGACGAAGTGTGTTAAAAAACTGATGGTGTATTATAATATATGTAAATATAACGAATTAAGTAGGCCATGGTCTGCCGCAGACCATATTCTAGAGGAAATGAAGATCAAAATTATCATTGCAAATGTCGCCGTTTCCGATTTCCAATAACCTTCATACTTATAATACGGTTGTGCAAACGATTAAAACATAAATTGACTAAACATAAATAGGAATAACATTACTATTACTATTACGACAATAGGAAATTTAACATACTATCCCACTTCAGTTTGAGGAAATCAGTTGTTATGAACAAAATCTAGATATGGTTGGTACACTGAGAGTAGGTAAGCGCTTCAAAATAATAAATCCTACTGATGTTTTATTCGTACGGGAATCGCGTGTTGTTGCTCGTGATTATTATATTTTTGTACAAGTACAACTTTTAACACGTACAATAGTACTTTTTATATGTCCATTTTCTTCGCCTGGTTGACACGATATATTTTTCTTGTTGATATTCAATTTGTTAAGAATCGATATTTTTATATGATATTACAAAATTAACATATATTTGATTAGTTAATGTTCCTAAGCTGTTTTCATAAGTGATATAACAAATTTTTATTATTGAAGACGGATCACCTCAAGATTTCTAAATACCTTTATTATCATCGCTTGATTACAGGTATGCATAGAATGAATGCACAAGTCTTACGAGCCACTCCCATACAAACCGTATATTTAATCTCGGATTGCATTATAACTCAGCATGTCAAAAATCGATGAGTCATGCATTCAAATGTCTGTTCCCGTGTACTATTTGTATTATCTTTTACAACCTAATATGATGTCATAGTTCATAGGCACACCATCAAACGTTAACGTTTCGCAACTTGACGGACATTACTAAAGACGAATCGAATAGATCTCGTCCCTGCGGAGTAGATTCGTTCTGTTGCAGGCGAGATATTTAATAAACAATAGAACATTTTTTTAAGTTCTTTCGATTATGCAACAGTACGCCGAGAAGACGGCAACCGACAGAGAGACGAGGGGAGGGGATGAACAGGTGTGCAGCGCACGCGCATACTCATGGAAGCCGCGCGAAGGCCATCAGAACGCGCCTTCTCTACTGTCGCAAGTAACCGTGAGCCGAGTTGAACCTCATATTGTCATCAGTTTCGTCAAGGTTCTTATATTAAATTATCTGTTGCATACACGATTTTACATGCGGAACAAGTATGTAGTAGTATAAAAAATCACTGCCAATCTCCAAGTCGAAAATATTTTTGTAATGCATTGGAAATTTGCCATCTGTATTTCAGTAACAATTATTAATAAAACTCACCTCCTTGAGACCGTCGAGTCGTCCGAGAGACTTGGACTGTCGCAGTGGTAAAAAAGCTTTGAGGGCATCGATGCGCGAAGTTCGTTCTGGTTCGGCGTAGTTAGCGGCGGTGAGATCCGCGCAAGATAAGCGAGCCTTGCGTCGCTTGTCGAGTAACTGTTTGGCAGTTCGCGATCGTCGTTGCACTGGGACGACTTCTTCTTCGGGCTCGCTGCACACTTCGCGGGCCGCATGCACCGTGTGTCGTCTCCGTGACACAGGCGGTGATGTGAGTCGCGACACCAACGATTCAAACATCGCACTAGCCGCTGTAGTACTCAGAAGACCGATAGCGAACGAAGATCACTTCACCCTCACTCACACCCATATTGCGCCGTAGCTCGATTTATTTCCAGAATTGTAGGAAGCCTATAACCAAACAATGTTTGTGACGACCCCGACACAAATCGATCTCGGAGTGGCGAGTTTCAAGGTCTCGAAATTGTCATTGTAAGAGTTGATTTTATGATATTATTTTACTGTTCACACGATTTATGCTAAAGAGCGTTGACCTCAAAACATTGCTACGATTTCATTGAATCGGTTCTGTCGTGAGCACATTCGAAATGGTTTCATTCAGGATCCATTCACATAAAGTACGCACCGTAACGAACTATACGCAATTCCGGAAACGCCAAACGCGACTATATAAAACAAGAGATCATTTATGCATGGGCACGAATCGTGTAACAATTGCCGAAATGTCGGTAGGTACAAAAAGGTGTCGAAAGTGTCGAGATGTTCTTTTTCACACGTTATATGAATGAAACTACTGTATAGATTCGTTAACCTGGTTACCGCGTTTTGTAATTAAGAGATACCAAGCCGGGGTCCTAGCGCCAGCGAAGCTGTGGCGGCTGGAAAGTGTGCCGTTGTCACACTATATACATACCAAAACATTGCTGCGGCAATTTGGCACACGTTTCTCGTATCTCATCGAAATAGCCACGAAGGTCAATAACAGATAGGAGAATTAGAAGTTTATTTTGAAATTGTCTGCTGGTGTATGCCAGCTTATATTGTCGAAAACGGGGGTGAAGATGTATAATAATCTGTAGTATAATACTTTTCGTAAACATATTGCGTAGGAAAGAATTAAGTACAAATTTATTTGAAGGAGTGAGTAAATCTAAAGTTTCTAAATATGTTTTTATTAATCTAAATTGAATAAGACATTCCTTTCCTACGTTTACTTTAAACACGAAACTCAAAACCTGAATCATGTTCAAACTTAAAAAATATTACAGAAAAAAATTACAAATCGATTTTCGACCAGCGGGCGACCATTAGTTAATATAATAATACATATAATCCGTCCCGAAATGTATTGTTATTAACCTGAACTGAGACGAAAATAGTAAATAATGTTGACATTTCGATGTCATCAGCGATGTTCAATTTTAAACTTCAGTTACAGTTAATTTGGCAAGAAATATGTATATGTAGAAAATGCGATTGATGTATCAACATAGTTGCTACATTTTTCTAAACAATCTGTATGCGATAGATATCAAACGCTTGTGAAATTATACAATATGTGTTGTAAACGTTTACTAGAGCTGTAATTTAGATACATTATACTTTTTATGCTTCATCAGGTGTACACGTAATGCCCACTTCTTTCGAAATATAGACATCGCCCTACATTTGGTCTACTCGAGCAATTTAAACAATAACAAAGTCTAATGAGAAGATAGATATATAACAGGAGCAAATTTCGCAACATTAATCAACTGAAATGCACGAATAGTTTATCAAAAAGTTAGTGCAAACATAATTCACGATTTATAAACAAATATCGATCCAAATATCGGAAGCGGTCTACTGTACGTGTGATGCTATGTAGGTGTAGGTGTAGGTTAAAGTTTTATTATCATAATTCATCTTTGGAACTACTCGTAGAAATATGTACGAAAAACGTTATTAATTTTACGAGGTTCCTTTCTTATTCGGACGTTTCAACCTGCATTACGCGTTTAAATAAAGAAATAATGATTTGCAGCTGTGTCAAGAAGATACGTCGTGGATTCAAAAGTAATGGGACATATTCACTGAAATATTTTTTTTATTGTTGTTATCGGTAAATACGAAAAGAAAATGAGTAAATATCTAACTCAAGCGTTATCTTGTTATTACCTAAGCATTTTTCTTACCTATGTTTGATATCAACTATGATATTAATTAAATACATACAATTAACCTAATGTTTAGTTAGTTAGGAGCCATTCTATATTTATATCGATATAACCTGTCTTATATTAAATTTATTTTAAAGAAGGTCGCTTATGCTTATGATGTCGCCAATATGATAAACATCCGCGGGTAAATAGCTATATTTTAGAAGCGAAGCCAGACGATCAGGTTGCCTTGGTTACGGCTGCAGGGCTGCCCGCTTCGGGCGGTGGCTATCGTTTGTGGAGCATGGCTCAGCTAATAAAACGGTTAGTCCTAAGCTACTCGGCGACGTTGACGCAAACCGGTACGCGGACCGGTCCCGCATCCCCCGCGCGACCACCTCCTCGGGCTCTTCTAAAATACACGCATCCACATCACCTTATCAAGAGAGCCATTGCGGCTAAGCTTGTCGTCTGTCTGCTCTCCTATTTCACACACCGCCCGGACCGACGTAGCTCGTATCGGGTTCAGCGTTTGGAGCGGACTCCGGCTAAACTGGCCACATAATCTCCGAGCGATGATCCGACTAACCGCAGCTTACATTAAACGCAATCTCGTGCACCGAGAAGCATCGCGTTTCAAGGGTACGATATACGCGTCGATAAATGTGTTCATTTAAACAATATTTCACCGGTGTTTGTTTGTAAACTGTGCGTTATTGTGATGCAACCGCAACTAATGTGGCGAATATTCAGGCGCGAAGAGGGAGAACAAATCTAATGTACCGTGAAAACAATTGGCGAAAGTCTGGTATAACAAGTTAACCAATAGCCGAGAGCACTGACAAAGGCGCAGATTAGAAAGTGTGTTGTGTTGTATATCAGAGCCCGTGATACGGGACAGGCACACGCTCTGATTGGCGCCCTATCTGAAAATCTGTCGCAGCCGGCGCACGCGCACCATCAACGCCTACGCTATATGCGTTTAACGTGATTTAAGAAACCTCTGTTCCGATGATATACAAAACCTATTGAGTAACGAAAGCACTTTTTTCGTATTCAGTCATAAAATTTTATTATCTTCATACGAAAATTGCTATTTAATGAAAACGATGAATGCAATAATTGATTCCATTTTACGTAACTATCTAGCTAACAGTAAAGCAACAGATACAAAATTACTCAACAGAATACATATATTATACACGCATCACGTATTATCGTACATTTGTCACTATCAAAAATTGTAAATAAATGATGGAACATATGTCTGAGTAAATAATGTGATAATAAATAATACGTTAATATCGTAATTTTTCATCACCGATTATACACATAATTTATTTTCTCACGCTGTAACGTAGAATATTTCCAAATCGCGTTAATCATCCGATAAGTTAGTTGCATAAGTGCATTAGAAATGGTTAAATACGGAAACACAGATTAGGAGGTCAGGCGGTGACCTTGGGCTGTAAGTAGGTCGGTCGTGAGATGGGCTATCGGGTGGCAGACGTCACGTTCCAACCCACCAGGCATGCCCGCTTCGACTCGCTAGTCGCCATCTCCGATTTTCCGATGTTTGATATAATAAGGAGTACATGAGAGTATATTAATTTTCTCTCCAATATAGAAGCTAAATATTAGGTTGTAAGTAAATATGTATTTCCTATAATATATTTTATACATTGCACGTGTTCCTCTTACTGGTGAGTAGACATTGGATTCGATTCGCAATCGAACACATATCTGAATATTTAATTTAGATATCTATTTGATATCCGGGAGATTGTATAGTTGAATTACTAAATGTTTCCATCATACCATTAACAAGAGAAATCTTAGTGACACCTACTTTACTTATTTACTATTACGGCCTTTCAAAATGGCTTTTCATTATGAAGAATAGTTTCAGTAATGGCTAACCAGCGCAGTTGAGTTTTATTATCGTGGGCTATTTTCGTATCAATGTACCAATTCCAACCTTAAGTTGTCCGGCTCTGTTATAAACTATAAGCACTGTGCCATTCTGCGAACGTTGTAGGCTTTAAGTGTCAAATAAATCATGCATAATGAATAAAAATGGAACAAAATATAAAGTCCAACTCATGCAAGCTAAGCAGTTACTATTTATCCACGTCGCTAATAAAATAAATCAATTTAATTCGTATTAAATAATACTTCTGATATTCAAACAATATTTTAATATCAGAGAGCAATTACAATTGAAAAATTCATCACTGCTCTGAAATTGCGTTATATCTAAATCTAAATCACAGCGATATAATAAACAATTTTCTTAATAGACTATGAATAGCTCTGTTACAACACATTAGAGCTAACATTACAGCAACGACAGAAAAAGACTACGGAAGACAGTGTTTCATTGTTGTTCGACTGAAAACGTTTCTTGTTTATAGATATTTTTATTGTTACGTTTATTACAGTCTACTGTGTACCAAATGGACCATAAAATGAGGCCATAATGCATTTGCACAAGACTATTTTGAAGATTTCACAGCTATCGTCATACATAGAATTGCTCGAGTATTTTAAAATTGTTTTTAAATATTATCTTCTGATTATTAGCAGGGTTCGCAGTTTACAAGTACAAATACAATCCTGTAACCTAGCCTTTGGTCTAGATGGTTACCGACCGTGATCATGGATTTAACTGTAATATTTACACTTTAAAAAATTAACCGTAATATTAAAAGGAGAATCACGATTATTTAGTTCGTTTATTGCAAAAAAAATTAGGTTATCATTAGAAAAAGAGTAGAAAATCTCGGCGATGTACTCGCATCGAATGAACAACTGATTGGGCAGGCAGGTTTTTTCCAAAAGGCGCACACCGGAATTAAAAGTATGACAAAATAACCTACCACTGAGCACGGAATCGTTTACTACAATGATGAGACGTGAGTGAAAGCCGGGGTTCAGCGTTTATCTTATTTTGTATTAAAATATTTGAGGCGAACACAGCGACAGAACCAGCGTCGCTCAAAACACTAGCACACATATTTTTGAAATAACAGCTACGTTGTGGTTATTTCTATTCTATGTACTTATGTATAAATTTTATTTATCAATCGTAATGAACTTGATTCTAGAGATAGCTATTCCATAAGTCTATCATAATTGTGGTTATGAATTTAAAAAAAAATCTTTTAAAACATGGAAGCGGGATAATGTTTCCATCGATTTTACATAAATATCTATTTACTTTAACTCCACTGTTATTACAGTGTTCTTGTGTGTGGTTGTACGCAAACCTTTTTATGTCAGTAAATTAAGACTGTTTAACGCCAACGTAAATTTAATTCTGGACAGGTTTTGAAGTGTGTTTATAGTACGCCGCTTCAGTTATATAAACATGTTGTTCAATCTGCAGCGGCAAACTTATGAGAATTGTGTCAATTGAGTAGATTCACGCCGGAGCCTCCTCGATGTTCTTCAATATGTTATGAAGGGCAAGGGCCGTTAGATCCTACAGGTAGGCTTATACAAGCAATGGCGTGACAGAATTATTTAAATGTTTCTAACTGTAGCTCATTTGCTGGGAGCGATCTAACCCGGTCGTATACATACGCGTATGTACCGAGAAGTGTTACTCACAACTCACGCATACATTTATATAGACGTGTCTGAAGTTAATTCGTCACACTAATAGCAAAAACCTTTGTCCAAGTTTATTGCAAGCTCACAAAAGCTAGTTTACTATCGCTCGAACGTACCAAAGATAAAGAAAATAATTTAGAGTTATTTATCTCTCGGTGGCCGTTACCTGTCGCTTGTCTCTCGAAAAGGAATATAATTTTATGTCTTCTTTCAGACGGCAATAAAAATTCTTTCAATCCGCTCGTAAGCCGCATTCTAAAACCAACTAAAAGTTGTTAATCCGTTCGAAGTTACCAAAGCATCGTAAACAATGTGCTCGACCCTTTTTGGGAATCGGTAAGTGACGAGTTCAATGTTTAATATACCTATTCACATGTTATACTGGCTTCTAAACAAAACATAGTAGATCTATTACAAAGTTACGAGTTACGAAACGGAACGTTCGTCGTAAATGATAAAATCGGTAGAACAATATTTATTCTGTGATAAGTACTGAGAGACGCGTGAAATTTGATAATTACTTACAGCAATTATCTTATCTCGCACCATTAACTCTACCCACTTACGCCGCGTAGAGCATTTGGGTCAATTTTTTAAACTACTTTTATTAAAATCCCTAATGGTAAGAAATTATTTGGAAAAATCTACGACGATACATTTTTTATTTAAAACATACAACATTATTATTCAAAACAATGTAAATCGAATTGAACAGCACTTTTCAGTGCTACGAGAAATAAACAAGTCATTTGTATGCGTGTTTCAGCTGCTTTGAAGTTTCCATTAAAATTTTTTTTTAAATAAAAGTTCGACGATAGAAAAGACAGAGTTTTCAGCTCAAGATGAAAGGAAACCACTTGTTGGCTAACTTCATACCTATTAGAAGCGCTAGCGAAGTTAGAAATATATTATAGATAGAATAGGCATCAAAATGTGTCTTTTACATAGTCGTAGCTAAAACAGTTCCAAATTTAAAAAAAAAAAGTGTCGGTGTTTTAATCACAGTCTTTTCTCATTTAATTTTATACAAGGAATAATTAATGACAATAAAATTTCAGCAAATGTTATATGTAGTTTTGGGTTTTCAATAATTATTATTCAATTACTGTTTACATAGGCATGTAATTTTTAACCTTCTTGCTAATTAGGGAAACCACTTAGGTCAATGACAATCAATCGCGTTGTGAAAAAAACTTGGTCACAGAAGCTTGTCAACAATGTTGATTGGAATAAAAACTCTCCTGATTAAGTCACCATCAGAGCGCTCTGATATTTGACGGAGGTCACATGTATTGTTTTGGCGACATAAAAGAGTTTCACTTGTTCTGTTGCAAATCGCTATTACATAGTACAAGTTGTGTTTGAGCTATAGGCGAATAGAGAGAGTTACAATTATTGTATAATTTAAAAATAATAAGGGTAACTGCTACATACACCTTTACGTATCACAATTTGACTGGTTGCAAATTCACAATAATGCGCGAACAACTAGCTCTCTCATCAATACCGACAGAATAGGAAATAATCTAATTATAATTACCGTAACCTTATAGGTATAATTCCAATTTACCTCTAAACAATTTCACTAAATTTTAATATCGACATATGCATTACAATACTATTGCGAGGTAAGTTAATAATATTCAAGGCTCTACATCTAATGTGCTATTATAACTACATCAAAAGCATACAAGGCAGTAACGAAGGAGAATGAAAACGAATAGGTACCAAACATCCCAAAACAATACTTTTTGGAATCCTTGTCTGATTGTATGTTTGCTAATCAAATGAATAGTAATAGACCGGTTTCACGAAAATTACTTTAATTACTTTCTGGTTCAAGATGGTGAATATCTTTTACGGCGGAAAAATCTCTCTCCCAGGAGAGTCAGCGAAGTCGCGGGTAACAACTAGTTGCAAATGTGTTGTCTTAAATAAGCCACGAGCACCATTGTTAGCAGTGAATTGTAAGTCACGAAGGAATTACAATATAGTAAAGATCTGCCAAATGCGCTTTTAGTAATCCGTAATACATATAAATTAAAGAAAAATATAATCTATTGGAAATTAAAACACTAGTATTATACATATAACTACTGTTATACATAGTTAATATATTATAAATAATCCTTTTAAAATACTAGATGATTTCTAAAATCTGCAATCCGTTGTTCGGATTCATACGGTTACTAACAAAATAATGTTACGAGTAGCAACATTTTATTAGCATGTCCGCAATAAATACATTATGAATTATTAATTAAACATAGCATTACAATTTGATATACCCTTGAAAGGGTAAATTGGTATGACATCATTATTATGTAATATAGCTGTTCAGGTGACTATTAGCAACGAATTTACAGTATACCTTACAAAATGTAATTGAGGATAAATGTTCTTTGTTACATGTTCAACATTTCAATCAATTCAATGTAACCAACTGGTCTTGATGTAAAATTTAACTATTTCATTAATAAAAAATACTTTCTGTTCTGTACGCATAGAAATGCAAGTTGCGTAAAAATAGTAGGTATGCTGTTACACAGCACTACATACATCCCTCAAGAATGTTCATACTCTATTATGTTACTTAAACAACATTTAAACTCATAACTTCTTTACTATGTAGACAGTAAAATGGGATAAGTCTTTAATCTCCGTCGTTATGATCCATTTCTTATTGATCGCTTCACAATATATTATGATATCAATGAAATATGTTTATGTTTTATGAAGTTCTGTCCTATTGATTGTAGCACTCTTTTATGTATTATGCGCTTCGACAAACGTCGGTGCATGAGACGTAAAGTCACTAACACGTGGACACGTGAAGCCTTACCACAGTAACCCTGTTTAAGTATTTACTGCCACACATTTACACACGGCCTATATTTGCGACATGCAACTACATAACATTTCGGATTGATAAGTTCGCCACCCGTAGTCTTCTATTCGAGACATTGATAAATGAGAAACCGAATGACTCTTAGGCGAAGGCCAATAATCTACCAGCAGAATAACTTTTGTCTTGTAATGATTGATTAGCTTCATAGTGCACGTAATATGATTTACATAATCTCTGACGCTGTGTGTTAAAGCTAAAATTACGCAAATTACGCTGTTGTCTAATTATGTAATGCCTATAATCCCTATAATAAAGGTTGTCTTCAGTCGCTGTAAGAAAGACGCTGTGTGTAAAAGAGAGCATCGGTGTAAAAATGAGAAAGGGAATGCTCCGCTGGTTCGGACATGTGGAAAGAATGGATAATGAAAGAAT
>DWDX01000377.1:0-28257 GCA_018245675.1 Agara michaeli
AACTTTCATCCCCTATTTTATCCCCTTGGGGGTAGAATTGATCAAAATCCTTCCTTAGCGGATGCCTACGTCATAACATTTACCTGCATGCAAAATTTCAGCCCGATCCGTCCAGTGGTTTGGGTTGTGCGCTGATAGATCACTATGTCAGTCAGTCAGTCAGTCACCTTTGAGTTATATATATTTAGATTACTGATTCGCCATTAGGTTATTATTTTGGTAAGTGGGTATAATCCTTTTATCTGTAAATTTCATAAATGTATGACATTTTTTTTTCAATTTATTTGGTGAAAAATACATATTATGAAATAAATGTACAATGCCAGTACGGTATGTGTTTTTTTCGCTACTCGAACGCGATGAAACAAATGCTTTGGTTAAAAATGAATTCAGATGCTTTGCGAATTTTGTTTCTCTCTTTCGTTTAATTATTTTGTTGGGTGGCGTTTTTCGCGTTCACGTCATTATTTTACAAATTTAAGCAGACCCCAGGGTGAGTAATATTTAAAAGCAATAATTATAAAATTCCGCTTTTAATGTCAAAGCCGATTTAATATACTTTACCTATATGCAAATTCCCAAAATGAAGTTTTGGATGGTTTGCGTTTTATCTAGAAGTACCTACATTAAATAAAAACTACTTTTAAAAAGCTTTTTTGTTTGTTCGTATATGTAAATGTTATATCATAATTCGTATAAATGTATATAAATATTATATAATAATTATATATGAATATATATAAATTTAGTTTTATTTTATTCGTGTATTAAATTTTCTCTTTCTTGATATTTATTTTCGTAGAAATTCAGATGTTTTGTTTTTGGATCGGTTGGCGGAGCAAAGTTATACCTATTTCAATTAGTATGTTATTATGTCATCAGGCAATTCAATCTGATATTGGAAACGATTTCAAATTACAAATTTTAGGTATTCCCCCTTGCGCAATAACAAGCTGTTTAAGGGTAGTCTTTGGCACACTTCCTCAAATTGATATGCAGGACGTAAAATTCAAGAAACTTCTTACAAAACTATAATAAAGTCATATATTTTAGGAGTCAGATAATTTTTGCGATAACATAACATTATGTATAACAATATGACTATTGTTTTTCACTACCCGTATTAAAGATAGTGTTGAAGTTACATCACGGTGTAATCACAAAAGTTACGCTTAGAATTTAGATGATAATTTACGGCCTTGAAAGCAACAAAACTTCGTACGTACGGCAACTTTGTTTTACGAAGCCATTACTCATTCTTTTGTTGGCGATTGCGAACGCAAATTTTTCACGATGAGACAAATTTTGAGAATAAATTAAGCAACGCTGTAATCTTGTGTAATAAAAACGGCCAAGGGGTTGAGTTCTCTCCTTTGTTTAGGAAGTGTACCTGCCAGTTGAATTAATTACCGCTGTGCCAAGTCTTTGTATGCGCTTTTTCTTGTGCTTATAACCCTGCTAATGTTTGAATTAGTTTTTATCTCAACCGTAGTTTTGTATGAGACACCGCTGTTGTCTTGTTCACTTTATAGCTTTGCCCACGGCTTCGCCCGCATGGAAAACAGTGTGTCACAAAGTTTTTCTCGCGTCACAACACAACTGAAGAATGCTTGCTTGTCACTCTAACAGAATGTAGAAATAAATAATAGGTATGAAATCAGTAGCAGTGTACCCAATGTATTGTGGTAACAAAAGATATTAAGAAAAATAATTATAGATTAATGCTAATTAAAATACGGCTAGAAAAATACATTTTACAAAAATGAAATGACAAAGATAGTTCGGGAAAAGAATTCAAGGCATAACTTCCGTTACAGACTTGTCTCTTATGCTAAAGTAACGTTAATTAAGTTCAAATATACTCTCAGCTGAAAAATATTCGTTCCAAGAATATTTCCAAAGAAAATCCCCCATTATTTGGAATCCCTAAAAGAATGAGTGTCCCCCGAAGGGTCCATGTTAATCTACCTTCATTAGTCATGTCTTTATATCTGAAGGTCATTGTTTTGAAAAGTCTCCTTAATTCTCGGCCATTTATTCAAGTAACATATAAAAGCTTTTCTTAGATACGTATGGCTAGAAATTACACAATGACCAGATATAACGCCTCGATCCCTACAAGGCTGACCATGTACAGGCAGCTAATAAACTATGTGCATAAATTTCGAAATATATACTTGGTTACAATTTTTTCCCTGCAATATTTTCCACACCGAACGACAACAAGTGATTGTTGGCATCTCATATTTATGTTATCTGTGTGTATGTGTTCCGGGTTGAAATCGAACCCACAACCTCTAGCTCAACATTCAAGATCGGTGATGACTAGAAATACGAGCAGATCTAATAGATTGATAATAAAAAATATGTATTATAATCCACCTAAAGATAAATGATTACGCCTACTTATAGACCATAGGACTGTTAACAGCGATGCATTCGTAAAAAAAAAAAAAATCTGAACCTAAGCGAGCGAGTGAACCTGAGCCATATTTGTGGACAAGCATCTTACAGAACTCGAGGGAATTCGCAATATTGACACAGAGCTGTTACCACTATATATTTACAATTCTTAAAACTAAGACATGTTAGACTGTGGAGAGGTATTTGATATTAAGTTTTATTAAAACTTGGTACAAACTCAACTTTTAAACACACACAAGATTGCAGCATAGTTGTATCTAACGGAAGCACAAATTCAACTTTGTTTTATAAAGTCATTACTCATTCCTTTGTTGCTGACGCGGGCTTACTATAAAATTTTACACCACAAAAAGAAAGTGCGGCGCAAATTAAAACGCTTTGTAATCTCAGGTCCCCGATGATAAAGAATTTAAAATTTAGATTGCAAGCTGCGTTTCAACAGTAACAAATGTTGTCAAGTAGTCCATGATTCTCTTCGCCAGATTCCATAGAAATGAGTATACTGGCCCATAAGGGTGTGGAGGCTTTTAATGCTTGTGCTAAACAACATATTCGTATGTACATAGACGACCTATATCTCGTCTAAAATATTAGCTTACAGTTGAAACTTGCTCCTCGGGAAGCTTAGCTTAAATTGACTTAATGTTAGATGGAGTGCTTTAAGAACATTAATACCTTACGAATGTTTGTTTGTAATTCATCAGCGACTAACATCAGCCAATCAAATTAATTCATGTTACAAGTTATATCAAATAGAATGTGTAAAATATAATATTCTTAACATTGTACATTTCGATTTTACATTGCAATGTTTCAATAAAGGCTGACAGATAGTCAGTAGCAATATGATTATTAACACTGGACAGAACTGCCGGAACTCAGCGTGCACAAAGGACGTTCTATAGTACAGCTCTGTGCGATGTAGTTAGAAAATGGATCTTAATTTGCACAGCATTTTGGATCATATCTAGCTCCAGAAAATTAATTTAGTGGCCAATTCACAAGATTACATATCTCCATATACCCTTTGTACGTAAGTACACTTTCAAGCGTAACAAAAATGTTCCTAATAGTGGAACAGTATAAGGATGAAAGATGACATAAGTAATCAATTTCAAGCTGCTCTAGATCATCATAACTGTAGATCATTATTATAAAAGCGAATGATATTAATGGGCATTATTTTATTGTAAAATATAAACAATTCAAAACAATCAGTAAGTACCAGAGTCAGTTCTTGAGCAAAAGTTGTCCCGTCGATGTTTGCAATATCGTGAGCAAACGGAACTCGACTACAAAGCTTTGAAGCCGCCTCGTCAGCTTCAAGTGGCGGTCGTTATGACCTTTGCTATAGAGATTTTACTCTAAAATTTAGATTCTATAAAAATATTTTATCAGTGCATTGATTGAGACAGAAATAATACAGGCATCAAAATTTCATAAAATTTGTCTCGTAGATTTACACTGTTCATGAGCAAAGCTAGACTCACAAAGCTTTGAAAGCAATTCTGAGTGTCCCAGAAGCCCTTTAATATCATTATGGCCCAAGGTCCAGAGCACTTGCTACACAATTCTGAAAATATTATTATGTTTCTTTACATAATTTCTATTTCGCAATCACATTATTACAGTTAGAATCAACCTTCAATTAAGCAACTAATTTCGTTTAATTCAGTATGTTAGATATTCCCAGTACCACTTTTGTTTAATTGAATATACATACGTATATACATTATACATTCATTCTCTACATTCTTATATTACAATGGCCTTTTCAAACTAAAAGTTCTTCTGTCTAGGTCTCTAGCGGACTACGGAAAGAGTTCGAAAAACCTCTGTGCCCTGTGCTTCACGTTTTAATTATTTGATAGATTTTTCTTTGATATTACTTTACAATAGCCAAAATAAATTTGACGTTTATGACCTCCAATGCGTTTATTATAATTCTATTACAACTTACACCATTTCGAGCGAATGTTCTTTGATTACCATTTTATGATTTTAGTAAGAAATTCCGTAAAATTTTCATTGCTGTACACTTTTAATTACTTTTTTAACTTTAAAATTTTTCCCAAGTTAAGATCTTAAGTATACCCCATTTAACTCTAAATAAAAGTGCCGCCCGAGTTTGGAACAGAAAGCATGAATAGATAAATAAATAGCCCAAGCCCTTGATACTGCAAGGAAAAATAATATCATCAAAATTAAATGATCATTCGATGGCCTGATGATCCAAGAATTCATCGCAATGTTTAAATTGAGCGATACGAGAGCTGTTTGTGAGCACAAAAATGTACTTACGGAAACAGATGTTTAATGTCTTTCGGCTGATCAAGCTCTATTGGTATGTAACAGTACTTAACTGTATGACACAAAGCGAATTCAAAGAACCTGGATTTAGTTAATTCCTTTCAAGATTCCGAGTTTTGGAGCCCAAAAGGAATACAATATTTTTTTTATAAATTGGTTTCTTTTATTACTATGCAAATTTTTCATAGATCCGTAGCGCAGAATTCTATAATACCATAGCTTTATATTGCAAAAAAAAGACATATCAAAATACGATGTATCCCAGTTCTGTTTGCTAGTTCACTAGTGAATATAAATATTAAGTCAGTTTTCGCTCAGCAAAGAATACACATTTGACTTCACACTGCGCATCAGATGTGTCGCGCGGCAGAAAGAATTTTGAGTCTTGTTTCATTTCAAAGGTCGACACATCTTCGCTTTGAAACGCCTTTCGACCTGAGATGCTTTTCCAAAGCGCGTCGCGTTATCTTAATCTCCGTCAACTCGCTCGGCTGCACTATTGTGTAAACTCTTCCACTTCGCTGACGTATGCAGGAGTCATCGCGAGGAAGGTAATATTTCTGCCCTTTGAGCCGACTCTATTCTGCTAGGCTACGTTCCGACTCGGTGCACTTGAATAGTCTTTTGTTCCTCGTCTGGTATCGCCTGATTGTTCATGATTAGAAGTTGAATCGAAAGCATATCTATTTGCACATATAGTGCAATCTTCACTCTTTACCTTTTAATCGATTTGAAAGGGGTTCATAATCTTGATTTGTATGCTGTTGTAGTTTTTAATTTCAGCGTATTTAAGCATCGTTAACCATATAGAATCGTTGCAATGTGAGATTCATTACGAAGAGCAGTTTTATTTCTTTTCACGACTATTTCTATCTTCAGGTTTCTTGTAGACTTCTAAGTTTAACAATTTCTCTTATAATTATAAACTATCAGTATTTTGCACGCGACTTCATCTGCGTAAAAGCCGTGTGTACAAATGATACTTTTTTTACCGCTTTCCTACAATATTACAATGACCTTTTCTGTCCCCGTAAGGGATGAATTTTAAAAAGTTGCCTTACGAAAAAATTTCTTTCCCCAGTCTTCAAACTGTGATAACGTAACAGACAGAAATACTGATTTACTGTAGCATTTATAATATTAACCTCTATGAAAAGATATGCTATTGATAAAAACAGATCAACAATTTTTAATCTTCGATATTCTGGGAAATAAAATACTAAAGAAAAAGATAAAGTTACAGGAAATCGAACCGCTTCCTTTTTTGTATACTTTTTCTTAAGAATTGTCTTTTTAGATAAATGGATGACAAACAGGCAGACGGGTCGGGACCCCGAGCCTGATGGTGAATGAACAACGTCTCCAGCAATTGATTTATTTTGAACATATGGATTTCCCGCATAAATACTGCTAAAGATAATAACTAATGTATTCTTAAACTATATACAAATCCGCATTACAATATGTATAATAAATATAAAAAATCATTTGTGAATAAAATATTCATATAACACTTGTTATAACAGTGACGGAAATCCTGTTGACGAGCTGCTTAAAGTTGTTCATAATGTTTTTCCAGATGTGTGAAATCAAACGACGCGTACTAGGACCGCGTGGTAAACTATGGCCTTAAACCTTACAATAGGCGACAGATGTCCAACTGTACGTAGAAAATAAAAATAGGTTAAAAACTAAATTAGACATTTCCAACGATCTTTTAACATCAGTTACCACATCACTAGTTTACCACTACCTCAAACAAAATGAAAATATTTCCACTTTCTTTCATGAAGTCGAAACTAAATGTTAAACAGTAAAAAAGAAAAAGACAAGTATTTTAATATCCATTTCAATCGTAAATGAAATCAATGTTACACAATATACTAAAAAAACAATTTGTTAAACTTTTCAGATGAGTTTTTCTCAGTTCGTCTACGAAAGTCCCCTGCCACTTGGCGTTAAAATAAAAATTAAATGCTCCATAAATCATTGTACAGCAGACAGCGAGGGCGCTATAATAAACTGACTCCTTATTAATAATAACTTGTTGACGCTTGTTACACCGTGAAAGCCTCCGGATTAAAGCCTGATCTCATTTGCATCAAGTTTAGACTATAAAACACTTTGATGGTGTTTGGGTAGGGTAAATGCTTAGTTTGGTAGAGTTTTAACACATCGGTTGATATTTTAAACATGAAAGGTCCAATATAAAGGCAAAGTAGTAGAAGCTTAGAGTATCAGTGAAGGCTTGTGTTTGCGTACCTGCCTGTATATTTGTATTCGTGTATCTGCATATTTTTACAACACAGAAACAATTGTTGTGGTGGAGAAAATCAAATGTCCCTTCGGCATAACAATATAGGAAGTCATCGTGAGGAAGCATGCCCACTTTACAGTTCTCGTTATAGAGTTCCACTTTAAAGTTCACGGTAATGTTCCCGAAGATATGTGGAGTCTGCCCGCACTTGACCCATCTGTGTATACATAGATACACATATATGCATCTAGCTTTACAATGATAATGCTAACAGCGACGGAATTGTTAAACAAAATTTTTGACAGGAACGCAAGATGCATGCACTCAACAATGGGTGCACTCCGTTTTTATGCCAGAGTTAAACATTTTGCTTTCTCGCCATCAAATTTCATGATCATAAAATAAATTCTAATTATATTTTTTACGATCTATTTATGTTCAAAAAGCATTAAAATGAAACTTTGGTTTGATTACATTCAACTTTATGCGCGTAAAACAGCTTTTATCGAAGCAATATAACATGCTACAATTTTTTCTACTTAACAATTTGGTTATTCACTTGACATTAAAATAATAACAATAACGCATATACCCGTATTTGTAAATGGAACATTCTTGTAAATCTTTATCTTAATATATATATTTCTTGTGTGCGTGTGTATGTCACTGAACTCCTAAACGACGGGACCGATTTAGATGAAATTTTTTGTGTGTGTTCGAGGGGACTCGAGAATGGTTTTGGATTCACAATTTGGTCCACGGGAAAATGTTTTTTAATTAATTTTCAAATAGTTGTTGATTTTAGAATATTGTACATCGGATCCGACAGACTTCATCATCATCATCTATCATCGCAGTGTCAAATATTAACTAACTACTGTGGGCGGTCCGTAACAAAGGTATTCTAGAAAATAAAAATGCTGGTCAGAGTCACTATTCCACGCGTACGAAGTCGCGGGCACAGCTAGTTATTTTCTATATTATACTTAATATTATAAAACTTTATATGTTTCAAAAAATCAAATATGTGATGCTTATAGCTATTAGATTAAATATTTTTTTTACAAGCATTGCAGCAAAATATATTTAAACCAATATTAAATTTCATTAAAAACATAATCTAGTCAGTTTTACGCCTGTCCTAACATAACTATGAACCGAACTCTACAGAGCTATACCGTGACTCCGGTTTTACAAATAATAGTACATTATGACGTACGTACGTTAAATCCAGTAGTTTTGGAACCTGACTGCTGACCGTCTGTTTGCGAATCGATTCCCACCCCGTTCTACTGTAGACATTTATATTTATATGTACATCAGCTGTTTGGTTATCAAAACACAAACTTCGCCTAATTATGTCGTTTACAATGATGTTCCAAGATATTACTATTATCAATTTGCATTTATTAAACTGCTTGCATTGAATCCAATCAACTTATGCATAGATACACTAAAAGGGGAACAGAGTCGTTTCAATCCGAAATTGTTTACGAAGTACGTCCTTTGAACTCAGTTTACCATCGTGCCGTTAAGTAAAGACATTCTAGAATGTGCATTTACAAATTGGATGAGCTGGTACCCTTCAACGTGGCAACGTTACCTTACCCTTGATTTTAGATATATGTATATATATGTCACCAGAGAAGATGACGCTGATGATGATGATGACGATGATGATGATGATGATGATCAGGAAGTCAGAGGCCCTTAAATGATAGATGAAATAATAGTATTACCTTTACTTTACTCATATAAACCTCCTTTTCCTATATATAAACTAATCTAGCAAACAGGCAGACGGGCCACCCGATGGTATATTTTACATCTGTATTGTATTTGTTGTGTGTATATTTTATATCTGTATTAGATTTGGTATAAAATTATTGGCATAAAGCAAGCTGAAGAAATTATCATGTCCTAGCATTTGTTTCTTCCTTGTTTTCATAAATAATAATCGACATATACATAACATAATATTTCTATAATCCCTTGCATCGCTATCCCGATCGTATACCTAGTAGGTACAATGGATATTCTGAATACAATATACCAATACTAAAGTATTTCGTAGTCATGGTAATATATCGAATATTGTGACCACTCAGAACCCGTATTCGAAATGAGAGAGAATAGCGAATTAATAGGCTATACGAGATGAAGCATTCTCCGGTATCGTGTTCCCCAATTAGGATGATATTATTATTAGGAGCGTGAAACATTTTTGGTGTAAAAGAATGTATCTCTACATGAATGTTAATTATGATATATCAGGTAAAATTGATATTATATTTTCTGCCACTATCTAAAAATAGTAGTTATTGGTAATTGAATCGTGGTTAGAAGGTAATTACTAATAATCGTGGATAAAAATGACTAAGAATAAGGAACTTTTGATGAATTTACGATATCGAAAATGGAATCGAGTTCGATATGAACCGCGTCGGAAGTTGTCGGTGTCGCCAATAAAATGGTTGAGATCAAAACACGTGTCGTATGTAATAGTTTATTGGATCGCGATAACTAGTAGTATGTAGTTCACAACTTGAAGAGTATGGAGCAGTGCTGTAAAAAACATATTGTAAATCTAAAATTCTTATCTGAGATCAATCATACATTCATACATATAAGTCAGTTATTCGTAAGCTCTATATTCAACGATCATTCACGATATCTGTAGAAATATGCCAATATTCCGCTGTGACCGCGAACCACGCAAATGGGGTCGAAATCTTGGCATATTTTTACGCGATCAATTCACATTATATCAGAAAGGGTAAACATTATATAGCTACATGTTAATACTATATAATGTAAACATTATATAGTACTATAGCTACATGAAGCATTTATGAATAAGATTGTGTGTAGTTAAATGTGTATAATTTCTCATCAAATTAACATTGTTAAATGAAATTGTTAGACCCTCAGCTAGATGGAGGCTGGTATATACCAGCTAATCCAGAATATTCTAGAATATTCTCACGGATGACATTTCCGGTATATATCAGCTATTCGAGAATATTCGAGAATATTCTCACGGATGACATTTCCGTATTTGTAAGGGTGTACTAGAATGTCCGTCCCGCTTGTTATAAACAGTCAGTAATCCTATAACCTCATTAGGATTTAGAAGATTTTAACACATCTGTAATTAAGATGATCACTAACTAGGACTAAGATGAAATGGCAGCAGTGTGAAGGAGCATGCTAAAGTTTATCATATAAAGAGGCGGATCAAATAAAGAGACGGAAGAACCAATCGTCTCTATAACCATATCGTAGCTTTGAAAAAACATTTCCTTTGTAATAGTTTATCATTCTGAAGTCATCCATTCGCAGTGAGACAGTGCAAATCGCAGCGAGCTGCATAAACTCTGTCGCAAGTTTAATGTAAATGCAAACATTTCCATTATTTTACCACTCTCCATGAAACTGAAAATCTTTTAAATCAGACCCTATTTAAAGTTTCACTAAGTTTAAATTCAAAATACGATTATACAAGAAGCAAAGTTGGTAGCGAACAAATCCAGAGAGGTAAGAATATTGAATTAGTACTAGCCGACTAAGCTCTTAGCGGTCGGTGGAAGGTTTAAACTATGTAACTCGAAGGGATTAATGCGTTACGATCTATATATGTCTATATATGTCTATGTCTATGATCTATATATAGAAAAGGCAAATTTGTAACTGTTTAAAGTAATACATTTATGAACTACGTAAGGAATACTTGAGAACACGCAGTGTCTACATACATGAATATAGCTCAGGATAACTCAAGTATTTACATCCGTGCACTAAAGGCGCACTTCACGGCGCCCACTCCATGTGTACCTAGCCATCTGAATACCTGCATAACATTATTATGGACTGTGGCCAACCAACCGTGAAGCGAGCCAAGTCGTAAGTCCTTCTAAATTCAGACCGCCTCTTACAAGCGCTTTCACTGATCCCTCTTTGTTATTGGTGGGTTTTTGCGTTTGAAGTGCATTGAAAGTATATATTTTGTTTTAATTGAAGATATACCTATATTTTGGAACGTATTTATTTTGCTTAAATTCACCTCGATGATTATTAAATCCCATTTCTGAGCGCGAGTTTCTACCGCAACGCCAGTAGTCTATCGCTTTCTGTAATACATTTCTATCAATCTTGACATTATTTTTTTTTAGGATTTAGTAAACTTATACTTTTCAATTTAACATTACACTTGTTTGCGTAGCCACCACAACCCTGCGACAACTGTCTCAAATGAATCTGAATGCAAATTTACTTTACGCTCGTAAGTGGTTTAGTAAATGACCACAGGGTTCCTCCACATTTATCTAATGTTATGGGACTGCTATTTATACTTTTCCGCTAGTCAATAAAGTTGAAAATAGTTGTTTTTTAACATTGGAAGCTTTGTAAAATTTCTCTATTAATTATGCATTATAATAAAAAATATTATACCAGTATACATTTAGATTAATATTTTAACAGTAAAAATAACTATTTCAATGTATTACATATATTTGTTTGTTATATATTATATTACATAAATTTGTTATATAAACAGAGTTAAAAGTAGATATTTTCTTTGCTTTTCTCATCAAGTGTCAATGTAATGACCACCCAATGGGATTGTAATAACAGTGAAGAACGTTCTTTTACCGATTTCAAATTGAACAAGGCAATCTTGTATTCAAAATATTTTGAATGGAAGCTTGAATCGTTTGTAAAGTTCCTCCACGAGATTTCAGGCGTTGGGAAATAAAATCCTAAATGCATCGAACGACATGCAACTGGAAGAACATCCGAAATACCTTACAAAACCACCGATTGAATCGTGGCTGGTAGATACATACGTACGTATCTTTTGGTAATGCGACAGCGTAAGACGGATTTCTCGGCTCCACGTGCGACAAACCAGCCACCTCGAACAGTTCCAACGTCACAAAATGCGCTAAGAGATCCCCTTATAAAATATATAAATCTATGTAACCTTCGCATGTTTGTATACCGTTTCGATTTCTTTCTTGCCGTCCGAATACAATTTCAATTTGAACAAATTGAAATAGTCTCTAAGAAATTGATTAAAATGATAATGGAGTTAGACGAAAATTCAGTTACGAGTGGAAGATTTGAACGGTTTATTGGCCAACGTCGATGGTCTGAAGATATTGAATATCAAATTGATTGCTTGAGAAATCTTGTCAACAGATATTTGAATGAGCTGTCAATTGGAGATAACTTGTTGAGTGTCAATTTTATTAGATTAACATCGTTCGGCAAACACGGATTATTTCTAGTTAATCTTGTAAATTTACATAGAATTATAGTGATTTAATGACATTATGAATTCTGTTATGCCTTAGTTCATAGCAGAAAATTTATCATAGTTTTAAATGAACAAAACCACCAAGGGGTAAACAAGGTTAGAAATCATGGTTTCCTGTCATTACGATGTCAGAAACAAAAACAGCACATACTTACAAGGTCGACAACAGAATGCGTTTTTATATATTATGTCGACTCTGATCTCGACTGGCACATTTGTTTGAGGACAACTCGACAAATTGCCAGCGAATCGTTAGCCTTTGATCTCAACCACCTGATCGACATGGAGAGATCGACAGTGTGTAATAATTCTAATATTCCAATTAAAAAGTTCTCAAATACATTTATTATGCAGCATCTCTACAATCCTGTATCTCATCGTATGCGATTGTTATAATCTGTGCATTACCAATCGCATTCCCGTTCGCGCCATTCGCATTTGCAAACAGAAAATACGAGTCGAAAACTTGCATTTTCTCTTCGATATTTTTATACGAAATACCCGCGCTGGCGGGAGGTATGTTTATTTATTCGAAAGTATAAGCTTTCTTGAAGATGATTTTAAGATTAGCTTCCTCTTACAAAAACGTTCGGTGTGAAATGTAAATTTAAACATATACATACATGTAAGTAACATTCACGGATGTTTATACATCTGCATAATATGTATACTGTTATGAACTCACGTCTATTTCACATAGGGCTAGGCATAAATTAAGGTATTCCTGTACATTAATCGTAGGAGAATAGTGTTTACCAGTTACTACACATTATATGATTAGAACTTAGAATTCCACCAAGATCTTGAACACGTTCAATTTTTACTACATAGCGTACAAAAAGGCGAAAGAAGCGAGGAAAATGGTAAAAAACTACTTTTGACTAAAGCATGTCTATTGTCTATGACCAGAAGAGCTGCTTGTACTTAAATACGGAAATAAAGTATCAATACTTGATAATCTAAATGCTAGGTTTTAATTTATGCGTGTTTTTTGCTTTCGTATCGTTTCAGTATTTTTAATGACTGAAAAGCTTTGTTAAGTATCTTACTATGTAAATTGGCTTACAATTGCAACTGGTTTTAACGGAGCTGCCCTAGCCTATTCTGGCAACGTTTTCTTACCCTAGCAATTTCAGACAGACCGCCGACGTGACGAGGTGTAATAGCCTCTTAACAACAGACAATTACGTTACCCGCATCCCTTGCAAAAGTTACCAAAAGACCTAAAAAAATACGAAAGAACTAACGAAATAGATTACGCATACGTATGTATGGATGTTAGTAATGAATTTGTTGTGAAATTTGGATTTATGAAATTTCGCTGCAGAAATTATGGCGTGGTTCGCCATTATGTCCCTATGACCACATTTACAGCCATATTTATTTAGTGTACATTATACCGCCGGTGACCTGGATAGGATACATGACTCTCTCGGGTATACATTAAAACGTAATAGCGTTTTGTTATTGCCGTTTCCGACAGATATTTCCATCCCTAAAATATTTGTAGCATTGGCGCTGCGTTCTAATATGGATACCGCATCATCCCAAACGAACACCAACAACTATTTGACCAGTGCAACATCGTCGGTTTGACTCGTGACATAAGTAGTATTAACACGAGTCTGAAAAATCAAGAGATGGTCCGTTTATGGGCGAGACCGGTCGTAGTCCGAGGGCCATTTTAGTCAAATTCATTGTCAATTCTTCAAATGTTATAATAATTTATCACAAATATCTGTCTTAGCGATCATTTCTACCTTTATATATTTTTGAGATTCAAAACGTAACCTTCTTATTAAGACAATATAATAACAGTTGATGAATAGAAACTGAATATACATCACATCATCACATCACATGTAATACTCGTACACTTCCTACATTTCGTGTCCGTAGTAAAAACCAAACTAAGTTAAAACCAAAGTTCTTATCTTTCTGCACAGACTTAACGTTACGATTGTGGCCGCGAACCGACGGTCTTAGGTTTTCATAGCTACGGAGTCGATTTCAGCTGACGTCCAACTTTATTAGGAAAGTTTATTTGTATTTTAAAACGTAAGTCAAATGTCTTACTGCTGACTTTAAAGTTTCAATTAACTGCAAACATAGAGAAATAGTTTACCTAAGCATTATTCATTTTTCTAAATCGTGATTCCTTTTCTATCTACTGATCACTATTTACAAAATTATAAGGAACAATGTTATTTATACTATGTTATTTATACTATGTTATTTATACTATGTTATTTATACTATGTTATATATACTATGTTATTTATACTATGTTATTTATACTATGTTATATATACTATGTTATTTATACTAGTTATTATAAGCGGATCTGATATTTAGTTTGGTTAAGTGAAAATATTTTAGCAGGTCAAGAGGTACAATTTATTTTAAAAAAGGTGAATCTTATAGGAAAATAAAAAGCTGATTTAATATATGGGAAAAAATTACATGTATTTGTCTATCCTTTTTCTGTAATCTAAGTAAATTTCGCGGCTTTTTCGCTAAGAATTTTCATCATCATTAAAAGGTTGTCTTAGTCCACTGCTGTACATAGGCCTCCCTTAATGTGCGCCATCGCACCTCGCTTGCCGCATACAGGATCTTCATCCCACCTGGCCGGGTATCGGACGTTGACCAAATCGATCTACGCCGCAGAAAAATGCATCACCGCAACGATTGTGGATTTTTCGGCGAACATAATCAGACCACTGGCACTTTAGTAATGCTATACTATTTAACTTTAGGTCTGTGCCTAATAGTTTTATTTCTTATCCTGCCCCTCAGAGCAACTTCAAACATAGCTTATGTCACAGTCTAAGTAACTTCGAACAAATGAATTAGCCTTACTGCGAAAATCCAGGTCTAAGCCGCGTCATGAGGAATAGAGCGCACTGGTTGGTTAATTTTAAAATAATATTAAGTGGCAAGAACAGACAGACTGCTGACTGTCTATGCGAAATCTTTGCGGAAATATTGACTGCCAAGATATATTTATCGCTTTCTATCCGCCTGCGAAACAAGCACCCAATACTGTGTTCCAGTGTCATGATGCACTTTATTGTGTCACGTGTCTGAAGCAAATATAAAACAGACACGCTTCACAACGACGCGACATAAAAGTTTTCCACTCCTCAAATCTAAGTGGCTCTCGTACTATGTTCGAGAGCTGTTAAAGTAGATAATGGCCTATGTAAAATACACAAAAATTTTACATTACTTTGTATGTTTTACAAAGGTTTCGTTACGATTTTAACCTTTATAAAATGTCATATACTTAATTCTAGCCTAAGGTTGTTTGCCCCGTTTTGTGAGATAAATGCGAAATAGTTTTAAACACGAATAACTATTTTATTTTAGGTATCACCCTTTTCAGCTTATAAACAGCCAGTATACTACAAAGTTTAAATGATAAGCAGTATAATACAATTGGATTACATGGCTCATTACAGTACAGTAAAGAGACTATTTGCGTTCGATGTCTATAGCTGTATCCATTTAGTCCCCGTAGTTCTACTAGCTAACGTAAGTACAGCACAGTGACACTGATAAATTGCACAACCACATTGATAATAATAACTACTTATTACAATTCAAGAATATACATTCGTCCTGTCTACGTCACTGAAACGACAGATTAGCATTAAATGGGACTGAGGCAACATGACAAAAGCACCCTCAACATTATATAATATTCATGTTCACTCTCTTTAGATATCTACTACTCGTTTGAACATGTGGTGACAATTAGACACGGTTGTAACGGCGACCTAGCTTGCTCATAACGCGCGCGTGAAGTCGAGAGGCGCTCCGCTACGGTGCCTGTAAGGAGAAGACCAGGCTTATGGTACAGCTAATAAGCGAGCCTGTATTTTAACGACCTGAATCTCCGCCTACCCCTATGGGAAATAGGCGTGACTGTGTAACTATAATCAATAATGTGTCTTAACTTTATTTACATTCTGATTGTCCAGTGGTATTGTCGTCCTGGATATTAATATCTGGATATTAGGTTCCCCTTCATACCTAGCCTTATGTTAAACAATATATAAGATAATAATAAAAATATTAGTACAAAAGAAACAAACGTGAACTCTTAATCGTCATGCTTTATAAGCATACAGCACCGGTTCTCAATTCTGCTTGCCCTGACTTAATTCGAGATACTCACAAAAATGCCCTTTACGATTCAGTCAGTCAGCATAATCGTTTATCACAGAATCGGATGATTGAGTTGGCAGCTCAAGAACAATGTAATAAGATCAAGAGGTGCGTAAAGGGTACCTATCTGAGCCTTCTTTTGAAGTCGTGTTCCACGGTAATCCAAGCAGTGTCTTGGAAATAAGGAGTGCGTACATTAACCCTTGTTAGATGCTTTGACAACACGGACCCTTCTCAAATTTCGTAACGCACAAACGTGTATGCAAATAAAATTTGCTATTGCCCCTATGACTTTTTGCGAACGGTAAGCTTATCCGGATTACTAGTACAAAGGAGTTGTAAGACTTTGATACGTAAGCAAAAAGCGACTGTTGCGATGTCTTTTATCTCGTCTCACGATACTACTGCTCGCAATTTATATCTACACATACGTGCAAGAGCTAAATGAAATATATTTAACTTTTTGTGTACCAAAATTACCTGTATTTAAAATTAATTCGTATAGTATTGCAGTTGTGTACAAAAGCAATGTTTTATTTTGTTATTGAAAAGGAGTATTTATAAATTTAATAAGTATCTCTATTTATTAATAATAATAATCAATAAATTGTTCTTAAAAATATTTTTCGACGGAATTTAATTAGTTCTCATCTTATTCAGCTTTAGTTTGACATATGCGACACCATGGAAATTATATACAAAATATACGAGTTATTAAGTACTTTCTAAGCATTGTCGCATCTATATCGAAATATTCGATGTATAATATTATAAACGTAGCTTTACTATTTAAAAATTATCTATATTCGATGACTAATGTCTAATGAAACTTATTCTTCCACTGGATAGTCAGAAACATCTAAAGTATACGTGGATTTCGTGGATAAAATAATTTCAACATACCACAGAGCTTGCATGCGCGCTGTAGTTTAGTTATTGTTTCTTTACATTGTCGTAAAAGTGCATACATCGGCACCATATGTCAACCTACAATATTGAAAAGTATTGAACTTAATGTTATATAAGTCAGGTGCACTTACAGTCTCGAGAGCGGTAAGTAAATAGGGGTGGGCCATGAATCAGGGTAACAGTTTTCCGATAAGGGGCCGGCTAGCCCCATATAGGTGCAAGCTATTTCATTGTGGTAGGTACTATTTCCATCGTATTTCGAACGCAAAGTTAAAACATTTTCTATACATTGCACCTTTAATGTGTATCGTGTTTTTTTTACGAAAACCATCTTCGTATGTACTTACATTGGGTTGATGAGATATGCATATTTGCGTAAAAGTAACTTGGATTTAAAAATTTCTAATGAATCGAAACATATCGGAAAAAAGAGAAGGCTTTAGAAATCGACTGAAAGCTACTACTGTCCTGAGGGCACCGCTTTGTCCGCAGATTATCAGAAGAAATCCATCGGCTACGGCCATTACCTATGACATTCACGTCTTTGATGATGATTGATTGAACTGCAAAACGCGCGTTCCCTCGCACTGTCTCACAATCCTATATAACAACGAACTCATTTTTACTATCCACATCCATTAATTATAAGGCTGGATTTTTTTCGACCCTTTTGTTACAGGATAAATTATCTTAGGCAGGATTACATGTATTTATTTAAATTTATTAGTGACGTATGTGAATACATAATTATATGGGTTACAAAAATCGTGTTATTTGTAGGTGAAAACAGTGTAGGTACATAGTAGTGATTCTCTAATAACAATTTGTTATTTACAGTGGGATAAGTAAAGTTAAAACACGTTGTAATATAATTTTCGATAAAATAACTGAATCATAATTCTTTATATATTATGTATTTTATTTTATTTTTGTAACAATTTTTAACGTTTATTTAGTTCTTTTTTGTACGAGTTGATTTCACACGTTTCTACGGGACCAGATAACGGTAATTTGGCCAGATAGGCCCGGAACGGTGGTCAACCTACAATGTCTTCGACTGGTAAACCTTTATTCTTTTATGGTTTTGACGAAGGTAACCAAAGTTGGACAATTGTCACAGAAAAAAATTATAACAAGATTTTTTTATATGAAGTAGCCGAATGGAGTCTTGCTAGTCGATTTCCGTTTCGCGACGGTCGGCTCGACTCAAGTCTAGATGAAGTGGGTTCGATGTTTGTAAAGTGTGCCCATAGAACTGTGCGCTACAGTTGGCAGTTTTATATTTGGAGCGCCATTTCGCCAGTGGTATTGGGCGAGCACAACTCGGGCGGAAACTGAGATAAAGTCTCGCCCGCTGGTTACGTACAGCGGTTATAAAACGACGTTTGACTGCAGACGGTTCCAACTGCTACGTGTGCTACGAGAATAATGGATAACGGAAGGGCCATAGTTACTTAGTGTGGCCAAAAATCTTACTAGATCCATCTTGTTCTATAATTAACATTCCTTGATTAGTAAGCCTCTGTTTGTTTCGAGTATTTTGAAATCTGGTAATGAAAAGACGTTTTGTTAACAGCAACCTACAGGTAAAGTTTAGTGCAGTTGTATGTGATATCATAAAAACATCGTGTGTGTAAAGAATGCTTGCCTTATAATAGGCATTTGCTTTACCATAAATGACTATACTTTACTATTTAGGTACTCTTCAGAGCTGCAACGTTAAATGTATGTATTTATGAAATATTATAATTGTATACACATATTGACTATTTATATTCGCTAATAACAGGTAGTATTAAAAAATATTAAGAGACAAGTCGTACCAATATTCCTCAGTGGTCGTAACTTATCTTGCATATTATATACATATCTTTAAATGAAATCACATATGAATATTTATTAATACAATACGCCTATAACTCATGCTAGTAAATAAATTATACCTTTGGCTGGTGCGGTAATAACCGACACGTTATTACCCTAATTCGCTTTATTATGCAAAGCAAACATTGATCCAATTTAAATTAATAATTATAACCAACTTGATTGGATAGCTGTGTGTATATTCTAAGCTACGGTCTCCAAATGTATGTTTACCATGAAAAGTTAAATTAACACTACTTAAATTTATAAAAATACTGCTTTGCCCCACGGTATCACCGTCGTAAATTTTAATCGCGAGGGAATATCGGAATAAAGAATATCATATGTCCACTCCCAGGCTTCAAACTAAACTCTAATTAGTATTAATTGCATTTATATTAACATATAGTAACTGGACCAATATTTACCAACAGTGCTATTCCTACAGTCGTAATAAGACTAATTAAACTGATCAATTAATTGCTACTGACACCTATTACTAACTAAATTCACACTGGCAAACCTGTTCCTAAAGCCTTATTATATATAAGTTGGTCACAGATGTCCTTGGGCGGCAGCGGCCACTTGTGACTGCTGCATGTCGTGTGCTACTCACATAAAAAAAACACAGTTTTCTCGTATTCTGTATGAATATACCTCTCTATAAATGACAAATATACTTATTGTACAAAATTAACGGTACAAGTCACAAAACATTAAAGTTCTTATTTACACGTCTAAAACCACAGAGTCATTAGCATACCCTCGAATAAACGGTTTTCTATGACGAATGTGGGTTTTCGTGGAAAGGTTGTTTTCATAGACCCTCAATTTGCGCGGGCCGACGACTGTCCGACGGTCAGGCCTGCGGCGAAATTGTACAGTGTACAAAAACATTATCATTACAAAGGGTCTACTTTTGAACTGATACCTTTTATTTATAAATACTGTTACTAGGTATCCGTATAATAATAAATGAGAGGTTAAAAATAACACAAAATTACTTCGATATATCAAAACACATGATTTTTCACATTTATACTTGCTTAACGATCATAAAAAATCGTGCAAAGTAAAAAATATAAAAAAATAGAAATAATCATTGCCAATGAGATGTTCTAATTTGAGATGAAATTTGAAAACATGAATTTCTTAATTTCTTTCCAACAAACTTTTTTTTATTTGCAGCAATAAACATTTTTGATGGGTTTCTATAAAGTTCGCCCGGCATTAATTGTGAAGGTGACCTGTTAGTTCCAAAAGATAAAATATATTCCATAAATCTAAAATCTTTTACGGTTCCAATTAAATGTAGCCTCGATTCCAGAACTCAGTTCAGCATTTATCAGTTGATTCCCTGAAGCGGTGTCCGACGATGGTGATTCAATAACCCCTCATTCTTAGTTAATAACATTTAAAATTTGCTTCCGCAGTGGAGACCCCGGGGAACTAACTATTGTAGCCGGCTATTGGGTCGCAGGCTCAATGAGCCGAACTCATCGAATTTGCGCGGGACTCGATCTAGCGAAATTTGCTACTAAACATTACATTTTGTATACTGAAAAAGTATTTTTTAGACTACTTTAGACGATTACCTTCTTAACTAAATCTCTTTCTTCTTATCTGAAATCAACTTTTAAAGCATTCCTACATTTAACAATAAGGTATTTCTGTAATTTTTAACTGATTACAATTATCCGTCATTTTATTTCATACCTACTTTAGTTTCACACTTCGAAATCACATATTAATAATAATATAGACAAAGTTCATATATATCTTTGAATGTTTGCGAGTCAATCAAACGTATAATTGGAAAATAGTGGACTGAGGCTGAATAGTACACCCGAACAAAATAACCATCGTCAAAATGAAGATTACAAATAGCAATAATACCGTTTAAATGTATCTAAACCATTCAAAGATACATACGTACGTGTACTCGGACAAAACAAAACAAAACAAAACAAAACAAAACAAAACAAAACAAAACAAAACAAAACAAAACAATAAAACGAAGCAACTCAATAGAATCAAAAGTTTTAAAACAATCGTCTACGAAACAATTGAAACGAGCTGCTTCTGCGAAGACCGAGAAGTAAAGATGTTATTGATTACCCATTAAACGTCAGCTCTATTTCAATTACAATTTGCAGCTCCACTTCGCAGCGGCGTGGCGCCGACCGCACACCGGAGCCATTTGCACATCACTCAGCACTGCACTTTAATTAAATTATTGGGTACCCATGCGACATCATAGCTTGATTGTATCCAACGTTTCACACTGCAACTGGAAACCTCGATACATTTCTAGTTCCGTTTAGTTTCACGTAACTGTTTCAAATCCGTTCCATTTCTGCTACAAACAGTGCTTGCATTGTTTCGCCAAGATTCCGACAATTTGCTGCCAAATTACTGCATAGTTAGCACCTCACTGTATATAATCCTCAAGGATTTCGCTCTATCATGTAGGGATCATCTGATGAATATATCGATTCTCCATTACACCGGTGTTATATTTCAATTACTGTTACTCTGCTCAACACAGTAGTACAAGGCGTCATTATCATTATTTTAACTTGCCATAACCTCAATTGCGAGGATTGATCAACTATGGATGTACTATCAATTTACGAATATACTCGTACTTTGTTGTCTGTTAGGTACTCATTGCGTTTGCACGTTTTATCCATTTCAAATAACCTAGCACCGCGCTAACGTTTCGCTGGCAGAACGAAATAGATTTGAGATCTATGTATTGTATGTATTTCAATTGCGACTCGCAATGCACGCGACTCAGACCGCACACCGCAGCCATTTGCATATCATTCAACAATGCACTTGAATGAAATTATTAGCTACTCGTGCAATATCATACTTTCATAGTATTTAACTCTTCACATTACAATTGTACATACCAATGTATAATTAGTCGGTGACTTAGTTATGTCGATGTATATGTCGATCTGCCACGAAATAGAGTACTATTTTAACAATTAGACATTCCATTTCAATAGTCTTTTTTTTAGATTCCAGGTACCTATCATGAGGATTTTGAAATGAAGTCTCGGAAAGCACATTTAGTTAGAAAAAAATAATTAAATCACAAGGACACCAGAACTGAGCAAAGCCAGAGGACCAAATTTCATGTGATAGAATTCCACCAGCGTAATGTTAGTGTCGTGTGACAGACGTCTGGAGTTCATTGACCCACACTACGTTACGTTCTCTGTTAAATAAATGGTACTGCAAATAGAAACATGGAACCAAAAAAAAGTATAAAAGCGTTACTATTAACTGAAATAGAGTACAGTCTTATTTTCCTCTCACGTTTTCGTATATATGTACACAGACTCATAAAGCACTGAACGCTAGAGAATTACTAAAAATCGAAGTACACTGTTGTACGCAGTCTAAGGTGCGTTTATAGCAAAACCGAGAGGTAGGTACTTTTATGGCTTTGCATACCAAAATATATCTTGCTCGCATAACACTCACGCATAGCACTGCAAGTATCTAACTTAACATCTATATATATATATATATATATATATATATATATATATGTATTTCTTTATCGTAATTTACTCGTTCAATTATAAACTAATTATTTTAATCCATTGGAAGTGATTCAAACAAAAAATACATGAAAACAAATAAATAATGGATTTTTAGCTTTATTATCAAGTAGCTTAAGGTATTTTTTTGCAATTGTCGTTACGTAATGTGATAAAAAGGGGTGGAAAAGTTTGTACGGAAAACTCTAAAAGTGAGTTCTATTATTCTGAAAGTTGTGTCTTTTTCACTAAGTAGAAAACATGGCGTAAGAAACGTAAAAAGGATAAAATATAATCTGTATGAAAACTAACTCATAAAAGCTCTATAGCACATCCAACCCTAAAAGTTTCCAACCAATTAAACGGTTATCTAGAAGACTCAAAAGTGTTACCAATGTTGGGTTAACCTTAGTGTCCTAATTTGTTGTTTTACCAAACAATATTACATTCGTGCAGGATAAAAATACTCTAAAATCTATACTACCACATTATTTGAATTCTCAACTGACGCAATCTATACACACAGATGAAAGTGCGTCAAAACGTGCGCCCCTAAAATAATACTTTGCAGCTGCCTGTTAACAGGCCTAAATAAATATTATTGAACTTCTTAAAACATATACCGTACATACTGACCTCACTTTATAACCGAGAAACGGATGTTGTAAGCATCGCGTCGTCTACGTATGGCACGTACGTTCTGGTAACAGCATGTTTAGTATTATAATAAATCATAATACAATTGTGTAACATTTGTAAAATCACCTGGTTCTTTCTTACACGTGTTCGTCGTAAGAAATGCGGTAACCTGATCTGCTGAAACAAACGCCTAATGTGGTAGTAAGAGAAAAATTTCAGTGTGACTGTGAAAATATTTTAGGCTATTTAAAATTACATGCATAATAAGGATTGACTTGAATGAATAATAACAATATAAAATATTAAGGCCCGGAGCAAAGCAAAAGAAATACGCTAATGATGTGAATTATTAAATGTTACTTCCACTTCTTAGGCAGAAAGCTTCGTATGTTTTCCATCATAAATTTATATTCGTATGTCTCGGATATATAATACGCTGCTATTTCAGTGAGCAATGATAAGCCGGAACAATTAATTATGCTAAATAAACCGTAAAGTTTCAGTCCTCGTAAACCGATTGGAAACAAAGATTAGGTTTTGTAGCATTTGTTCATGTCAGCCTGAAAATAGTTCAGCGAATCATAAACACGTTCAATGACATGTTCATTTGATGTTACTCTTATTTATATATAGCCGTCGAAAACAATTTAATGCCATATTGGCCGCAAAAACTCATGGCTTACTGCTGAATGAAACTGATTAGTTACTCCTAGATGAATGAGTCAAATTTCAGTTAATTTACCAGCTTCCATAAAATATTAATATATTTATATTACTCTCATACAGCGAAAACCTGACGGCAAAAAGCAAACCGAGCGATTCGTGTCGCAAATTATGTAAATCGCCCCTAATGAATGTAAACAAATTAGATACTGTGATATAATCGCCTGCTCGCTGTTCGCGACCGACTTGACGAAGGACCTCGAGAGATATTGAACCCGATATAAACTAGTTCTCGTTACTTAATATTTTCCACTTTGATATTTTAGATACTGATTGAATCCTATGCAATATATATTAATGTTTGAAAAGTCGTGATGAGTTTTTGTTAATATGTAGATTGCTGAGTAAAATGTAATACCGTATAACTTAATTTAACTAAAAGAAATAACAATTGTGCTATTGGTATGGTAGCACCGAGTATAACATGAGATTTGGAGTTGGCGAAAATAATGAAAAAAAGACAGTATACGTAATAACGTAATATTTTGTAAGCGGCGTAGCAGTATTCGTAGCTATTGGAATATCTCGTAGCACTACTGTACAAAACCGTAGCAAACAATAACCAGTCTTAAACCAATAGGAAAACAACAGCAAATTAATTATTATCTAAAACTTGGTTGTCACAACAGTCTATGGATATTTGTAAAGAAAATTACCAATTAATCAGCGTCTTTGAATAACTATTTATTATGAATTCTTGTGATATTTACTCGGTTATGAACTGTTGATTGTGGTTGATATGCAGCTTGCAGCTAAATTTTTGTCCGATTACAAACTCATTGATTGTAACACGGCATTCGTAGTTCACATGAATAGAAACGCGCTTTATAGAGCTTACGTCCGCATGTGTGTCTAATTCTATATCCATCCCATATCATGCGGGTGGCGAGCGTGAAGTATACTCTGGCCGCGTTGATAGTTAGAATCGTATTCAACCGTGTTGATACCTTTTTTATCTGTTTCACAATAGAAACAAATAAAATGTTCATGACAGTATCATTACGTCTGTGCCTATAATACCCATCGATCGATTATGTGTTAGAGTCTTTGTATGATTTGATTGCATAAAATATCTGTACATCAAACTTAGTTGCAATCCAATTATGAGCGAAGGTACGAACTCACAAAAAACGGAACTTCAGACCTAAATGTACCTCTGTTCAACATGGAATTTGATGAAATTGGCTTGAGCTTAACAAGTGCCGTATACGATAAAAGTGCCTATCAGTTGTTTGCCGAACGTGCAACACCTGAAGTCACTTGTAAACGTACTACTAAGTTACAGTCCCTTCCTCCTCAAGGATTGGTCTCAATGGCGTTTCTGAACTGAGCTAACAGTATATTTTACAACTTACTAACAATACTTAAACAATTTCTGTATTGTATTTTACAATCGTATGCGATACAACATACGTTTAATTACAGATGTTAGTATAGAAGTTTATCCAGAGCTGTATCGATACTCAATCATTCCTACGTCATGTTACAGTTGCGTTTGTTCCATGCATTCGTTTTAGCTTTTACATTCGCATTTATTAATAATAGATTTAGATACTCTATGTGTTGTAGGTAACTTAAATATTATAAACGGAATCTTATATTAACCTAGATACGTATAATATAATAATAGTAAATGTTTTAAATATTTCAAGTATGTTTTTGTAAATAAAATTTAGAGATTTAGTCCCCTCTTATATTAACGTGCGAACACAAAATGAATTTATTGTAATTACTTCAAGGCTACAAATTACAACAAATATAGTAATAATAACAACACAAAGTGTTAACTAATTTGTTAAGAGTATGGAAAATACATAAAATGCTACTTATAAAAGATACAACGATTTAATTGAGGAAACCTGCTCCCTTTAAAATATGTTGTAAAATATACATATGCTGTTTCTGAGGTGTGCGAAATCTGCCAATCCGCACATGACCACTTGGCCGTGGTAAACTGCGGCCTAAAAGCTTCTCACTGTGAGAGAAGACCCATATCCAGCAGCGGAACGATAAAAAAGGGTCGGAAAAAGAGATGGTACAACATTAAGCATTATCGGAAAGTCGGATCTTTGTTTTTTTTTGTAGTTTTTGCTTCTCAGGGGCATTGGTAACTTAATTCCTGTGACAATGGAGTGAAAATATCGTTTTGCTATTTAGAGAAATGAGAACAAATTGTGGATCTTACTCCGTCGATAAGCCGGTGTCAATTACGTATTGAGAAGGGTCTTTCTACGCCGCGACAAATTGAATGGCCTAAGAAGCAGCGCGCCCAACAATTTTTACCACTAAGGGCTAGCGAATATCGGCTTATGGAATGCTATAGCTTCTAATATGGGGATTTTTCCACGAATACGCGTTTTACTCAAAGTTTTTTTTTTCAGATAGGATGCGCAGATTATATGGCTTTCGTGTAAAAAAAAAGAAAACTTTCATAGAAATCTGAAGTTTAACTTGGATAAAGGTGAAATAAACTTGCATACTAACTAACCGCACAATAACAAAACACAAGCACAAGCTATGTAGATGATTAAAATTTGTACTCACTGTGTATAAATATATTTCCCATATAAATATGTCCCGCAAACGCCATATTATTTGATTTATATGTACCATATCAACAGTCCAAGCTTATTTCAACGTGCTTCTGTGATAGTACAACGTCGCGTGGATACAAATACCTCTCACAAGATGATATAAAACAAAAATAAATGTAATATCTACACGCAAAAATCATACTCTTTAATAGTATGTTAAAAATAGAGCAAAGAACAATAAATCACTTTTCATATATACACAAAGAAAACAGAAGTAAGAGAAGTAAAAAGAAGATAGCGACTGCTCTGACACGATTGAACGCTAGAAAGAAGAAGATAAAGTGCGTACAAAATGTACGTTATAGTATCACTTACATATACTGTCCACAAGTGTAATTAATCGTTGAATAAATAAATAAATAAATTACCTTACAAAATTATATTTTTAATCAACCGCCAGGATGACATCCAAAGTACTGAACCGCTTATAAAATTCCCACTACAATTCACCCATCGAAGGATTTACATAGCTTTCCGTATTACATTTGATATATAAGTATGCAAAAACTTTAACTCCTATGAGCGTCCTCAGTTCTTTTATCTTTCCACTGTTGGACACGGCTACCCACTCTGAGTTTGCTCCGATTTGAACCTGCCTAGTAGATGGGTAGCTGAAATCTATTCCACTAAACCATCTCTCATTGTACAGTATGAATACATCGTTAAGTAAGGAATATCATAAACTGATTATAATGGATGGAAGAATCAAACCATCATATTTTAAAAATCGTAGATAACATTTAAAATTCTTATTCGTTGAAATAAAATGACAATAAATATATTTCCGCACGCGCATTAATGATGTGTGTATTTGGTAAAATAAATTACACATCACCTGGTGCCCAGAAATTCTATTTGACTGGTCTCATCGCTGTATATTAAACGACAAGGTATTATTTTTTTCGTTATGCCAGAAATAAAATGGCGTTAACGTAATTTAAGTATCACAACTGTATTTATAAATAAAATGTATACTGTGTTATTCATTATTAGATATATACATACATTTAATAAATGTCGTACATTTTACAGTTGTCGTGCATTACATGTGCATGTCAATTGAGACTTCAACGAATATCTCTATATGAAATTCTTTAATTCCTTTCTGAAGGAGTGCAGGACTTCGAAGTTTGAAGTCCTTCAAAGCAGAAACAAGTGCAATCGGTTCCATTTGCTATGGCATATCTTAACAATTCTCTATAAGCCGACGTGTAATGTAATGATATAATCGCTTAACATTTAAATACGCGTCTGTACATTCTGGAATTATATTTCCGTGTTATTTCGAATAAACATTACATGAAATGAGAGTTAAGACAGGTATTATGGTTTATTATGGTTTATAGATCTTTATTTCTCATAAGAATTTATAGTATTACGAGCTTTTGCTCGCGGCTTCGCACGCGTTAAGAACTTTCATCCCCTATTTTATCCCCTTGGGGGTAGAATTGATCAAAATCCTTCCTTAGCGGATGCCTACGTCATAAC
>DWDX01000378.1:0-28256 GCA_018245675.1 Agara michaeli
AACTGGTGAATTGTGGGGGTGTACTACACTCCTCTGCCTACCCCTTAGGGGATTACAGGCGTGATGTTACGTATATTCAACTAACTCAGATTACGAATACACAATAATAACCGTGCTTCGTAATTAAAATATCTCTAATCCATCTCAATCTTATCTCTCTGAGAAATTCTCGCTACAATCGGCCCTAAGCCCTACATAATCGGATATAACATCCTACGTTTCACCCAAATTCTATAATACGATGGTAATTGGAACAGATTACGGCAAATGCAGAGATATTTCGATTTCTTTATGGCTCCCAGCGCTAAATAAATATATAGGTGTATGCGTTGTATATAACGTATTTTAACAGTATAAAAACAGGTTAAGCTAACAATTTTCTTTTGAGCTAAGACATGTATCGTGTAAAGTGTATATCATGACGCCTCCTTCACTTTGACGCGGATATTTGTTGATCCGTTCTGTGTTTAACCTTACGTGCCATTTCAAATTACGATAGCGCACCTGTCGTAAAGATGTAAGCATTACGCATTTAATTCCATTAATGCTACGTTTGTGGCCAACTTGTGTTCTTATGAGGTTAGACCGGGCCATTGTTAGGCGATTGGAATATATTATATGTAGAAGATACCATTAGAAAACTTGAATACATATACGAGTACATAGTTGTCCTGTGCGGTAATCGAACCCGTGACCCTCGGCTCAGTACTCATATTTACTACCGACTGTCCTATCAATCACAAATCTCGTTAAATGAAATGTGATATCGACCAAGTTACGATGAGATCGTAGTCTCGGGCGAAAATACATTATGTTAATTTAAAAACTGCTGTTAGGTGTTCAGCTCTCATCGGCCCATAACTGTTTTCAAGTTTTTACGCAAACAGCCAATTCGCATTGGGTATCCGTTTTAAATTAAATTGCACATTATTTTAAAATGAATCCGCTGGCGGCGTGCCAGAATATTGGATTACTGTATTCGAGTTGCGCGAAGCTTTCTTTCCTCTGCTCATATCTTTACACAAGGTTAATACCAAAAGCCCTTGGAATTCAAAGAAAGCACACGCGAAAATGATATACTACAATGCTTTTCCAATAGCATAATACGTTTAGTAAATGCTATTTAGAATTACGTCGTTACATGGTGTTAATGTGGCTTTTGTTTTCTTTTATTTTGTTATGAAATATATTTTAATTGATAACAAAACGCTTGATATTGAAAAAGTCTTGCAGTTATGAATGTTTTAGGACTTATGGGGTCACTCGTCTGATTCTTAGCTACGCTTGGACCCGGTAGGTGACATTTGAATGCGGTTCCAAAGTTGCTATCTTAGCACAGATATTATATAATTTAGTAATATTCAATACCAAACTGTTATGTAGGACCGAAATATAATTAATATCGTACTTGAAAAAAAAAACATTGAAACACGTTGCTGTCATTATCAACAGTTTGTTATTCATATCACCAGATATTCAGATATATAGTTGTAGTTCTACTCAAAAATACCAAACAGTGCATATGCATTAAGAATTCAATAGTAATTACAATTTGGAGTAGGTAGTCAGAATAAGTAATGAGTCCAAAAGCATGGACTTCGCTTGCATTAGTGAATGGATTGTTAAGGTAGGTTTATATTTATGTAATAGGTCCAGTTTTGCTACAACTTAATAATAAGGCTTATTTCCAATACAAGTAATTATTTATAATGCTGGAAATTTTCGCACATTACTGATCGTCATAGAATATTAGATTATGATATGCAATCTAAAATTAAAAGGACTTTCGTGTTACAGCGATTAAAAATGTATATAGACAAAGCAGTCCATAAAACGTCTGCCCTAGTGTGATTAAATAACTAAAGCATTAGTTCATCACTCTGTTATGTCAGCTGCAAGCTTGAATGAAGCAGTACAGTCCATTCACATCGGTAAATATATGTCTAAATAATACGCTAGCCTTTGCAAATCCTAATCGTAAACTATCCCAATTATTTAAGTGTTTGCAACCGGGTTTGAGCGCTTTTAACTGGATCAAGCCACAAATTCAATCATAGGGTTTTCTGTCCATAGATTAACTGGTCGTGGCCATTAACTTAATTTGATTTCCCAATCTATGTAATAATACTGTATTCATGTAAACCCCGCTTTACTTTAGTTAGCTTTTAGCTGTTTGCAGTTGGTGCTTTCACCTTTCACTACTGATATACAAAATTTTAGTGAAGCGTTTGCCAGTCTGACTTTTATGTTCAGTATATTTAGTAAGACTTTGAAATTAACTATCTGATCTTTACATACATATGTTACTGTGTAGAAACAGAATTTAAAATTGTTTAACATTACATTTGAAACGGAAAGTTTTCAAGTAAGCAAGGAGGTTTTTATCAATCTAGCCGATTGATAAAAACCTCGACTTTATTAATATTTTTGTTCAGTTTATTTGATTACGTCACGTAAACCCTTTTTCTAATGAAAACAAATCTGTTGATATGAGTACTAATTTTAAAAGATGACTTAGTGGCAGGGCTGCCTAACTTGCTGAGAGCTTCGGCTATCCGTGTAATATTATGAGGCTGTTGAATTAATTTACTAAAAGACGGCTAGTTTAAGTGTGGCTCTAGACGAGAATGTATGCCGACCATGATCAAAATAGATGAGGCGAAATAATTTTGTAAACATGGTGGCAACTGAAAAAGGTTAGTTAGTCACGCGAGACTATAAAAATTATGGTCCGGGTGATGTCTCGTAAAAGTTGTAATCTAACCGGCGTACCTCGAAGTTTTAATTGAAAACGAACAATAATATAGATAGCAGTGCTCTGGGCGTTTATACTTTGGCCTCTGGTTAGCGATGTATTTTACAGCGACGTGAAAAAGCACTTTAATTGTATTCAAACTTTTATCTACAGGCATCCATTTGTACGTATCACATATACACATTCTATTTCTTAACACATACGAATTTAGAGAAAGGTAACGTGTTAAGTATTGTAAAAAAGGCTTGAAATTAGTCAAATTTAGTTACTTAACCATTTTTCTGTATGATGGAGGTAGACGGAATGCTTGTCATAAGCCTTAAGGATTGTCCCGATGATTAACATTAACACCCAATTTATTATTCAATATTTGACGTATAGGAATACGACCAAAAATATCAAATTATAATAGAACTCGTGACGTAGGCGCTCTGACGTCACCCGTAAATCTTCCGAGCCGCTTGTAATCCAACCACAATCATATTACCGTACATAATAACATATTTATAGCATACGTATTATACGTAACCCGTCTGACGCATCACTGTGAGTTTATATTGTTATGCCTCTTCGGAGTGCAAATTACTTATTTACGTAACCGGCGTAATGAATGTATGTAATATATAGTTTTAAGGTCTTTCCCACTGAGATTGGTGGTTAATTTTCGTTGGTTTTTTGGGGGTTTGTTGTAAATAACTTTTGTTTTACATTGCGACCCGTTATTATGTAACTTTAAAAGGTTTAAACATGTTCCCATGAACGCTTTTATAATAAATTTTCACGATTAATAGTAATATCATGTATGTCAGTTGGAGCTACGATATTAGCTATTTCATTTTGCATAACAAGCGGAAACCGCGGTGTTATATTTATTGCTTCAATTATTAGATTATTCTGATGTAAAATTAAGGTTGATAAGTAGATGTGGATTTAAAATGTACTGGAACATGCAGTACATATTACTAATTACAATTAATCTATAATTTGGATTTCCGCATGCGAAATATTTGCGAACAGTATTTTTGCACCTGCATTTGATATGTTAAAATTACTATTAAAGATTGCTGTGTTATTTTAAATGGCAACACATAAGTAAAAAAAAAAACTGAAATGCAGCTTGAATAAACATAACACTGGTAGTTTAAAGTTGTTTTAAATTGATATACTTTAATACAATACCTTAAATATTGTATCATGAATTCCTTTAAGAACTTGAACGTGTAAGTCGCTCGAAGGCGGCAGCTCGCTAATTTGTTCGCAAACAAGTCGCGAGGACCCTAATGTGTTTCGTACTGGTACATTATTTATATTCTTCACATCTCCGCTGATGAAATTCGTCGCGAGTGCGTGAGCTAATTCACTTTGCTTTGATAATATTTTGCTCGGCTTTGATCGAGTAACAAATGAGATCAAAGAACAAACGAGATACATGTAAGCATGTTAAATAAAAGCGCTGCTAACATTTTGCTTCATGTGATTTAAAGCACGCGGTGCTACATACAATGAAATAATGCAGTAATATAAGTATTACAATTATTTTAACTAGTTTTTATTTAACTTACCTTGTTAGGTTGTGTGGGTCAAATCTTGCAACTGAATTTTAAACCAGTTAACCCCAAGTGATTGAGAAGAAATTTTGCATACACGTTTAGTTCGTATAACAATGAATTATTAGCTTAGTGACGTCATACTAAATCCAATATGCTGGACACCCCAAGATCGCAAACCAATTTTTACGCTCCCCGATTACATGGGTATTTAAGAACCTCTTGATGAAAAGATCATCAGCCTTACCGGTATCCAAATCGGGATGTGATACCGAAAATGGTAAACCTTACCCCGAGACCTGAGATGAAATTATTTTTATTGCGTTCTAGGAATAAAAATAATTTCATCTTTCTTTCGCCTCTGCTCGGCTGAGGAATGTCGTTCCATCCACTTTGACAGAAATAAGTTAAGTCCCTAATGTCCCTATTATTGGAGTGATTCATTAGCCTATTAGTTACGCTAAATTGCAAATCTGAAGTAGGTTTACGACAAAGTTTAATATCTCCATGTCATAATTTTACTCCAACTTTAATAGTAAGTAATATACTATTATCTTGCAAGCGATATTGACATGACTGAAGATTCACACTATCAAATATTCATTGTAATAAATTCTGTTTCAAGTAGCCAAGGCGTAGGCTAACTGGGAGGTTGAGGAAAATTTGCATATTAATAATAATTTGTCGTCAACCCTTGCTTAGCCAACGGGGCATAGTGACATTCTCCGGCTCACGAATGAATGGTTCATTTGAAATAGTAACACCTATTTCTCTATTGTATACTTAAATGTATACTAAAGAAACATTTACTTGATAATAAACAATTTAATCTCAACGCTGGTTAAGTTTATTTAACTGGAGTGAACTGGTTCGTGAGATTCGATTTCGATTTGAATTTGATTAAAGCAAGTTTTGTCGGCACAACTTGTCACCGTCTCACACGAAAATAAATCTATGCGTACTTAAGATTTTCATTACAACTTCTTGTTGGGATCGCGCGGAAATATGGCGAAAAGTTATGGGAGCTTCTATACTTACTTGTAAGTTCCCGCGTAAGTGTACAAACAGCTTTATTAATTACATCGTCTTGTATCTCTTGGTCCCGTTCTCGTGTTTCGACAATCAGTCCTGGGTGTTATCTAGAATTAATTTAGGGTGCCTTGGATTGGTGTGTGTGATTCCAAATTCAAATCGGAACAAACCAATGGGACTGCCATTTAATGCCAGAAATCAATCGACTACATCAACTACAACTACACAATTATTTTCTGTAGCACCCCATCCATGATAGACAAAGGTTGTATTTCCACTTCATGAAGAAATTCTCATTCGAAAGGATAGTGATGAGATTGAATATAGATCATTTGTATCTTGTAATCGAAGAATTAATCTTGAAGAAATCTAATAGAACTGGAACAATATAATCAAATAATAACAAAAGTGATGATGATTGTCATTAATAATAGAATAGGTATTGTCTGAAGCGAACAGAGATGGGTCTTGTTTTAATTATATTACAGATACGTGCCCTTGTATTTCAAGGCAATCTGACCTTCTATTGAAGCTGTCGAAACTTGTAGAATGGAATTTATTGAATTAAACCAGCGACCAAATCCTATTAGGAATACACGTATCCGAGGTATCGTACGTGCTTAGAAGCTCTGATGTTATATTGAAACTTTATGTTTTCAAATCTTAAACGAAATAAAACTTGAAAATAAAATCAATTCTTTTGACCACGCAGGCGAAGCCGCGGGTAACACGTAGTCCACGATAATATCAACAAATTTACGTCGAGTATTCAGCGCAATATTCTTTGATATAATTGCATCCTGTTCTCTCAATTCCTTGTTTACCATTTCCCAAATTTTAAATTTTCATGTAATAATGTTTGTCATATAGATTTGACGAGCAGAAATTTCAGGGTATTGACAGGTATCCGCCTATTGAAATTTAAATTAGAATCCAAGATGAAGTCGTTAAGCATGTTTCTGCGATCGTAAACTAAGTGGTGAATGAGTAGATCAAGCATTAGGACAAGAATATTTAGGGATCTGTCTTGACTTGACAGGCTGCCCTTTCAAATTTTTAGTAAACAAGTCGAAAAATACTGTTTCATGTTTGTTGTTTACTGTTTCCGCAAGTATTTCCGTAAAATTAAAAAAATCTGCACCCATAAAATATGTAAGAAATTTTTCTTTTGTCAATCAACCACTAAGTAGGGGCTTAATCAGCCTGTAGGCGGATTTTTCGGCTGCTTTCAGATTCAAATCATTGTATTCAAGACGAAACATGAAGAATTCTTTTTTGACGTGAAATATTCTAACCGCGGTTTCGGAAATATAATACTGTATTATAATATTTCTGGCTTTAGTAATAACGTTCATCCCCATTGAAGACAACATCGTCTGGATACAAACCATTGTTAACCGTATACTTTGTATCATTATTCTAATTATAGCCATTGTGGGGGAAATTTAAGCAATTTCTGAATGACTTGTTCGACCACACTTGAGCGAATGAAGGGTGAAAATACATATAAACAAACATGTATATCTCGAAAGTATGACAATGGATTGGATTGGATACACGTAAGAAGATAATGGTCTAACTAGGATATTGGGCGTAACGCTTAACGAAAATATTGCCTTTCAGAGGTTCCTTTTTATTTGTAAGTTATAAATCTCCACAGCCTTGTCTATGCCTTTTATAAGTTATTTTGTTTTATTTCACTTATTTGTGCTACATCTGCCTTATTCCGCGGCTGAGTACTTATTTATTTTATTATATACCATTACTATATATTTAGTTATTTAGTATATAGTTCTATATTTAATTTATGTAGTATCTAATACTAATATATGTATGTGGTCACTTTTGATGTACTATTACAAACTTGTTCATTTTAGTCTGTGCGTGCGCTGTGCCGTTGAGGATCTCCCTGCCTATGTATCCCCCTCTAGAGGTTTTAATTGTCACTAAAACTTATCCCGAGCATTAACTTAAGAATAACAACCTAGGCCACTATCAACCGGATGCAATACGAGTATTTATTGAGTTCTACAATAGGGAAATTGTAATGATTTCATCATAATTAATAATAAATAATGGATATTCAAAATATTCTATTACATAGTCACGGTTCACCAAGTTCTTCTATCAGATGCAACATCAAGTCATTATGAAATTGCAAAATGTGGATTTCATCAATTTCCATTTGGTTTGAGCGGCTTTACGCCGAAGCTTATTGTTGTGCTTTCCTGGTCTGCGGTATTGTTCACTGCGCCATGCTAATTTTTATCTGTGTTGTTTTCATTTGGACAGATTTAAAAAGCGTTTTAATGTTTCCATTTTTTTAACTTTCGAACGGCAATATACGTATTGTTGGGGCGCAATGGATTTTATACTAATTTAAAGTAAATTATCATTACAATTTTTAACTGTACCTGTAACCACTTTGCTGAAAGTAGAAAAGGCTGAAGAAATTTTTTAGACCGTACCCGATGGAAATCCTTAGTGTCTGCGTATCCGTTTGGGAAATATATGTAACTGTACGTATGCACTTGTATCTATTGTTTTTCGCATTCTAATAACGATCAGCAATAATAACGATGTAGCTAAATATAAGTGTTCCAAAATGAAATGACAACAATAATTCTACATTCAAACTTACAACGACTTGGTAAAAGTTTGTACGATTCTTACACTAATCTCCGGGATTAATTCTGAGATTCGGGCTGAGTTCAGCCAGGTTTTAATTTCCACCAAAGTTTCGCCATTAATAAAATCAATGGCAAATAGTTATTGCGTTGATTACCGCTCAGCATCGTTAAATATCGGCCATTATACCGATTGGCGCGTACTTTGGACTGAGAGACGAGAAATAAAGCAAAAAGGAATGAACGCTATAATAATAATAATAATAATATCAGTTGGGACAAATCCATTCATAATTGTCCAATTCCAAATTAGCGGTTAAATTCATGTGTTATAGTAATTGGATAGCTGATAAACATACTTACTACGCTACTTTCTGGATATGTTTATTACATCTAGACAAAGAAGAAGCAAATATGCTCGAAATCGAACCCAAGGCCCCGGCTTGGCAGTCAGGTTGACTAATCACTAGACTAACTCAGTCAGCTTACATCACTATTATGATGTATACTGTGTAGTTAATAAATACGATTTTGGTCTGAAGTATCATAGAGTATCTCCATATATTGGCCACATGCATCTATCTACTTACCAAAAGCCGGTCGTGGTGTAGATGTGCCATTTAAAATAAATGGACTGAAGCAATATCAGCCTGAAAGGATTTAAAATACTGCATTGTTAGTTCCAATTTGTATTTACTGGATTCTTGTGGTAACTTTATTATTTTCTTTAGAACTAAGCAATATTATCCTGTATGATGATTGAGTTCAGTTGAGTTTCAGTGGCTTACGTTTAAAATTGTATTGTATAAATTTTTACTTTACGCAAACCACGCGGAGAAAATCACAATTATAGAAACTAATAAAACTACCAACTTTGCTGCGGTTGTAAAATGTTTTAAGCAGACACACGGTTTTGTACAAAAAAAAACTCGAAGCTACAATATTTCTTTGGCTCCAGATAAATAAAACTTGAATTATAAAAAGGGATTACTTAGCATCCTGCAGATATACTTTTTCCTAATGAGAACGAAGTGGAAATTTCTCGATTGATTTATGATGAAAACTGTTAATAGCTATGGTCTCCATCGATTTATTACTTTCTACTCTTACGAAAAAGTTAGCTAGTAAAAATGGAGAACGACAAAAAAATTGTACAATATTATTTCAACAAAAATATAGACCGCTGCGGTCTAGCTTCATAACGTAAACCAGTGTAAATCTAGTAAAAAGTACATCTCCGGTCAGGAGGAAGAAAGGAGGTACGATTATGTCCACTAGTACCGCTGCAAAGCCTGATGGATGGATTATGTTCAGTGTTCACGCCCTAGTATGTCGTTTGCAGTCGTTAGGAACCGCTTAATTAGAATTTGGCAAGCCAGCGTCGATTTGGCAAGATGTCGTACAATGCTGATCGGAAACTTTTGTCCCATTCCTAGTCATAGGTCCGTTGGCTTATAATACTATAATAATAGAAGCATTTGCTACACTACGCACGTTGTAGAATTAGAGTGGGGTTGTTGAACAATTGGTTTTAACGATTAAATTATATTGCAATTGGTCAAATATTTCCATAAACATTTTTTGCTGAACCATATCAAATGTGTGCTTATGTTCAAACTGGGTTTATGGCAAATATATTTAAAAGGAGGGTAAGGGCACAACCTGTATGGTACTATACAGAATAATCGTGTGAATTATACGCTCTGTTGACTTCTTCTTATTATGAATCGTTGTTTACCGGTCTGGTTCATTTGACAATAAATGGCTCTTGTCCGTATGGACATTTAAAACTTAAAAATTGACTTTCACTTTAATATTGCTAATGATCTGAGTGTATTTTAAACCACACGTTTTAGATTCAAAGTCAACAGATGTGACGATAATAGATTTACAGCATCTTCAATGAAATGTTCAAACATATCATAAAAAAATAAATGACTGTGAAATTCTGAACAGTTGACGACAATTCTTATTATGGAAACACGAATACAAACATGAAAGACTTGTAGCAAAGTTATTGACAGAGAATAAGTAGCCTTTGATTCTATACTCAAGAATCGATCAAGAATATCCAATTTACGACTGTCGCCTTTCAATTTAACTGAACTATTCTTTTGTTCCGGAAAATATTTCGGATAAGGTTTGTTCCGGGTATCTGCTGATGTCTTTCTACAGTCTGTGACATATTATAGAGATGGTCCAATAGAATATATCACCATTTGTCATGAGCGAAGTTGTATCCATTTTGAGATTCGACAAGGGTGCAGAATTTGACAAGAAGTAACGAGCAGGGGGGTAACCTTGATAAAACTCGACTGTGAGCTAAGAAGAAGAGGCAAAACTGTGTAAGGATCATAGCTGGTGAAAATCCTTACAGGCAAAGTATCCCTAGAGGAATTAGGAGTGACTTGATCTGGCGATCATATTGAAAGCCCCTGATCACAAACTAAGCCTGTACTACGGCTAAAAGAATGTTGACAATCATACATATATACCTTTACACCTAGATAGATAAATATCCATGCTGATTAGGCAAACTTTTATCCTTGTTAAAAGGAACCCAACCATGAATTCCACGAATTCTATTGTCACGATCCCTAACAATCAGACTAGCAGGCCATCCATTATACTATTGTAACCTAACCACAAGCCTTAAACACTTCAAATATCCCGAAGATAATTTATCAAAATACCGCGGTAGGCATTTATTCATCCAATTTACCGCATTTCGGGCTCGGTTAATGTGAAGCGAACGCCGCCGAGGAAGTATTGCGGCTGACAGAATATTTTTCTGGGATTAGATTAGCATATTCCTACTTTATCGGTTGTTTCCCGTAATCGTATATACATCTATATATGTATGTGTAATATCAATAATCGCTATTGCAATATCTTGAGAAAGTGCGAGCTACATATAATAGATCCAACAGTATGCGCGGTCTGCTATTAAATTGGTGATTTGTTTATAGCAGGCTATCGACTAGGTTTAAGGGCCGTAGGGTCTGAAACCCACGCCAGATGGATTTAGTTATTAATCTGTAAAATGTACCATTGTAAAGTAAAGTCTAAGGGCTTTGTACCCCATGCTGGCCAAAATCGGATTGGCAGACCTCACACATTAACATTTTATTACGCGAGGAGACCTGTGCAAGAGAAATACAGTGGGACAATGAGAGAGTTGGAAAAAAATCGGCCAAGTAAAAGCCAAGCGTTCTAAAAGTGGTAGACAATATTATATATATTAGCTATAAATGTCTGAAATTAGAAATGACTTAATATAAAATATCTCTAAACCCTATTAAATGAACACCACAGTAGACAGATAGACAGACAGAAGAGCTAATAAGAAAAGTAATAGTGAGAGAGGAGCGGTGACCAAATATTCGCTGTGTCCCAAGACCGTAACTATGACCGGGTCATTCTTTCAAAGGTAAACGCCTGACTAAACAATCCTAAGGGTATAATATGTACTTACATATATCGCAATCTAAATTGGGTGGGGCCTAGTCAAAACGTTTAAAAAAACTTGTTTCATTGCATTTCCATACCGCGTATCCCATACATATATTTGCATAATCTTATTTTGGTCTTTGTTTCCCGCATGTCAGAGTATAATATGACCGGCTTTTGTTTCTTCATATTATACGTTATACGAGTATCATAAAGAAAAGTAAATAACTGTATGTTTTAGGGTAATTTTTGTTTTATACATTTGTACCTATTTCTCTCTATATAAGTTTGTTAAAACAAAAAAGTGTTTAAGGGACTTTACCGCTAAGCCGGAGATTAGTTTTATACTCAAATACGTATTTAAAAATATATGTATACATGTTGTCTGGTTACCATAGTTCATGTTCTATCTAGTTGTGTATCTGATGGCAGCGGTACAATTATTATTGTTTTAATCAGATTACTTCGTCATTTCGTTGATTGGTTTTGAACAAAACCAATCTATTAGTCTTTATTATTGGCAGTGGATAAGTTTCTAAACAAATGATTTTACGAAACTTTTGCCTCCGCCATTCACTCTTATCAACTTTGTGACGACTTGTCACTATTGTTTTCACGTCTTTGTATCCATACAATGGTCCTGAAAATAAACTGGATTTAATACGGCGAACATTTTCAAGGCATCCAATAAGCGACAAACATCTCGATGAGGATAAAACACATGGGATTTTGCGAGTCATTTTTGCGTTACGATTACTGTTTACGTGGGTACATCGTTAGATATTAGTATTGTGGGAATGTTGAATAATATTCCTCTTATGTTTGTTACGCAATATTTGAGTATCACTCAATTTATTGCGAAAAATACGGTCAGTTTAATTTTCTTAGAATTGCGATTAAAAGTTGTAATACCAACATTTAATAATTTGGTATGGTTTGGTAAAGTGAATTATTTCTTCTTTACATGCAAATGTATTGTTGTTATTATAATTTTTTTCTTGTCACGTGTTTTGGCTAATGTGTGCACCATGGAATTGTAATCACCGCACTTGCAATCAGGTGAGTCTTGGATGCAAGCCCTTATTACCTACGTACGATTTTCTATGGTAAATGAGGAGAGTCCCTCTGAAAGTAAGGCTTGCTTCTGTAACTGAGTGCCCATCGAGTCATATCTAAAAATCCTTTGATGTGGCGACACGGCACTTTCATTTTTCTCTTCGAGTACTCATATCACTCAGGATGAAACTTCTTAGGTATGAAGGTACATATTTTACATTTACGTATAGAGTCTTCACAATTTCTTTATTATGCCTTCGATTTCCATTAAGTATATTTATTGTATTCGTTTTCGAAATTGGACTCGTTAAGGTGTTTCATATGCAGTCTTCGAAGTGAGAATCATTTTTGAACGTTCCATGTCAAAGACATTTATATGTCCCGTCATGATGGTCGGTAAGATGATATCAAGGTATGAACCGGCCGGTCCAAAACCGGCGTGTATGCATGAAGATAGTGATGAATGTAGACGAAGCACGTCAGGTTTGTAAGGACAGAGATACTGTGCACTCGGTGCTTTCTGCCTAACTCGTTAGGGATCTGGCGTGATGGTATAATAATATATTATAATTTTCTTAATACAACATCCACTGTTCATTCTAATGTAATTGTTCAAGATTAAATTACTTAGAGTGCAAATCAATCACAACTACACCTATATATCTTCGTCAGTATCTACATTATAAATAACGCCAAGGTGGTGGTTTCCAACACATTAACATAATTATTCTGGCAAAATAACATAATTAGCCCCAGTAATGTGTGCTAAATGTTTAACACGTTAATCAACTAATGCAAATGTTTTACGACATTTTTATCTTCCGTGTCCCGGGAACACTAGTTTCATTTGCGATTACGACAACACCTCGTAAATCAAGCCAATATTGTATAAGAATAGCACAGTTTATGTGCTATGATCAGTACTACATTTATTTACGGTTCTCTTGATAAACAATGCTTTACTGCGGATTGAAGGTTTAGTGGCCAACGCGTCCGTCAGATGTTTTGGAACCGCCTTTGAAGCCTTCGATAAGGTATAACAGTTGCTATCTTATAATAACAACAGGGACTGATTAACGTGTTCTCCGAAGCATGGAAACGCTGGGCTGTGTAGACCTTTTGCGATCTGAAACCGCGCCGAGGTGAACAGCGCTTCTGCAACGTTCAATATATAATCAATGTGACTATATGAATATGTTTCATGTATTTTTGATAGTTATTTAAATGGAGTATTATTCCATTTTAAAAAAACAACAGTACACTACGTTAGATTGAAGTTAAAGAATAAAATTCCTACAATACATGTTCAAATTATTCTGCAGTTTGGCGGATTGTGTTATTTATGTGGTCTTTATCCCCTTTAAAAAAATTGAAAACAAGTCTTAACGGTTTTATAAAGCATGTCATAATAGAACCCGCTTTCAGGATTATAAGCCATTGGACTTTCCTATTAGGTTATTAAAGGTAGGCACGCATCTACCTCCGAAGCAAGGCGTTCTATTTGATATAATATGTATGTATGCCTTGTACATGATTCAAAGAGATAGCAAATGGTTATAACAGGTTGATTGATATTAGATGGGTTTGTAATTCTGAGAACAAGAAGATGAAATAATATAATAATGATAATATATTGCGACAGCTTCGTACTTCGCCATCTGATTCCAAATTGGGCAGGCCTATGAACACCAGATAGCTGATAAAGTATACATGTATATAAATTTGTAATTTGAACAGACGCGACTAGCCGCGTGCGGGGAGACATTACGTTATGTTTATGGCATACTTAATAAAAATGAAACTCCTATGACATTTTGGTAGAAGTATACTGGATGTGCTCCATGGGTGCCTTATTTTAGGCGCTTATTGCCAGCCACTTCTCGATTGTTACGGTTTTAAATATTCACCAAATTTTTCCCATAATTTTGTTTTACGTAATAATTTGACGATATTACATAATAACTTTTGGTGCTACCCAAGTCAAATATTCATGAGACTGCAAGATTAGAATAACATTTACAATATTCCGGGAGAAAATTCAATATTGACGCCATAATTAGATGACACCTTTTGTCGGTATTAAGACAATAGACATGTGCCGCGGTGAAATGAGGTACAAATACAAAAACCTACTAGAGGGAACTAGGGGAATTCTCCTTCCAAAACAAAAGGTCTACAAACAAGATGACGTTTAGTATCTATTGAAACCTAAAAGACCCGAATGGATGCCTCCAAAGCGGTTCCATTGGAACAATATGGAATTTTCTTTGGGGAAATTGGCGATAAAATTTTTCATTTTTGCAAGTAATTCAATTATCTGGCTCTTGGATAGACGATTGTGGAAAGTACCGCGTCACTACCGGACGATATTTCGTTGTGAAGGGTTTTGTTCGCTTATAGCTGAAAAGTTATCTGATCATTCCATCAGAATTGGATAGAATTGAATATAAACTGAACTCCTGGTCTGCTGGCTAGACCGTGAATGCTAACGGTTAGTTGGAAAGTGGAGTTAGTGCCTTGCAATTTACATTTTGGAGGGTACACCCTGAGGATGTTCAGTTTTTGGGTGAAACGGGCTGGAATGATTGTTGTTGGATATCTTTTGCGGATGCACGCGTCATTGCGGGAGAGGGCAGTCCACACTGCATTAGGATATACACCATATGTTACATTCGCGGATTGTTGCTAACAAACTTTAGCTCAATTTGATGATTTCATATTGGAACGCAATCAATTGAACCATCCTCTTTATCTACGGAACGACCATTTTTGTAACTGCGTCTAATTTCTGAATTAAAACTGTAATTAAGAGCGGCTGTACAAACGGGCGATTTTAAGCTCGTCTGTATTATCTTTGTAATTTATCATACTTGACGTTTTGAAGCTGTAAAAATGTTTCTTTTAAGGATATCGGTGGTCTCACGTTTAATTACCGCTTTGTTATCATAATTATATTAAAGTACATTTTATCTTCAAGGTTCTCGTTGGCAGCTTGGCAATTTTATTGTTATGTTAATAACAGAAGTCTCACACTTCATTGTCCTTTGTCGCTTCAGAAAAGATACCAAAAAGATTATGTCTTTCAAATCGACTTCTGTTATAATTGGGTAAACATTGCCAAGTTTTTAACGATGCGATCATTAACTGTACTTTTCAAATTGCTTATTGCTTGAAAAGTTTTTTTAGATCTCCCTTGTAAGTACGATGTATTGTAATTAAATTAATTGAAGATGCAACCTCTAAAATAATGACTCATCAAGCGTATTGCTTACCGTTACCAATGTTTGGCAATAGTAAAGAGGGTAGCCGGTTCGATTTCCAGACGGACGGGCGGGGGAATGAAAAATATAAGTTTGTTCTGTTGATCGCACTTATCTTTGTTTGAGCACCTAGTGGTAATTAATAGGTGTGTGAAATGATGATTTTATTCTGGTATTTACCGTTATTATGATAATCTCCCACTCATTTAAATTCACTGCAAATCACAAAAGCGTCCTACTAACGCAAAATAAGTAAATAAATGAGCACATAAACATATGGTGGTAGGTGCAGTAAACATCATTAAAAATTAAAAGCGATTGAAGTACAAAAATAGCAGGTAGCGCAATGCCATTTAATTAAATAGCGCGCCTCGACCCGTGAATGTACACGTCGCACATACTGACCTCTGACTTTCAGGCCGCCATTTCAGCACTACACATTTAATTTAAAAAGAAAACCTAATTTATAAATACACAAGTTTTACGTGTTTTTTCATGTTACAGCTGTTCTTTTATGACTGGCGTGTTTGTTTAGCGGTTAACGATTTTAACTACGGAGCCGGAAGTAACCGCTTCGAGTCTCAGACGAAACAAATATCCACGTAACGGGTTGGTGTAAAATTATCTACATACATTTGCAGTTATAAATAAATATTTAATTGTCCATTATAAATTATCGTTCTTGATGAACGTTTTGTGACGTTCGACTAGACTTATCAGGTTCGATTTATTAATATGTCTAATATCTAAATAGAAGGTACATATGTTTGCCCTGAGTGGAAATCGAACCCACCATCTCGCGTTTGGGAGTCAGGGTCTTACCACTAAACCAAGAGGCAAGACATGTTTTGGTCGATTACGTTAGCTTACATATTTCGTGATCCAGATCCCTTTCCTTAAAGCATTATTGTTTAGTCACCTTTAGTTTAAGCTTCATAAAGTTCTGCTAACATGTAACAGGGCTATGAATTATTTGATTCTCTCGTTCTCGGCCCCCAGATAAAACGGTTATCATAACATTAATTTGTAGTGTTAGTACTATGAGCGGTCGGTTTCCTATTCGGTTGAGTTCCCGAGACCCAGATATCCGTGTAATGAATAGCAATACCTCGAAGTACAAGTATTAGTTGCGTACGGAGTATATTAACATGGTTTTCCTTGTTGCTATGGCAATAAATAGAGACATACGAAAGTAGTAATGACGTGACTCTAATTTCAGGGGAGCCTTGGGTCGAAACACGGTATTTAGGTGAAAAAGAGCTTCATTAGACCGCTATGGTTATGTAAAAATATCTTGACGATCGAGGTATATGAAAATCCATGCTTATAATGATACAAACTCATTGATATGTTCAGTGTTGCCTTTAGAAAATACATTTAATAATAATAATAATTGGTGCAGTTAGTTAATGAAACTAATGAAAATATAGATATTTGTGTTACACACAAACACAGAACAAACAAAGATGCCCGTCACAAAAAAAAAACTGTTTGGTAATCGAACGTAACACCTGCGGAACAGCAGTCAGATCTTCTAAGCACTGTACCAAGAGGCCATTCAAATAATAATATGTTACAGATGCATCGTATACATCTCAGTATAAAGTCAAGGTACATGAGATTCGAATTCATCTCTGAAAACCTTCTGCTCGTACCTAATTCCATTGCATTAGAACTCAATCCAAGATGAAATTGCGAAATAAATTGCAAGAAAAATGTAATGGATTGGAATATAGCGATCACAAAATAACATTTGTATAACGACACAGTTATATCTAACTATTGTAGTAGTTTACGAGCATTCAATTTTTGTATGTGTTTCATGTTCAATAAAAAAAAAAAGTGTATGTGTGTCAGCTCCTACGCACGACGGGAGTTTACTCCTTACGAACGGTAATTATGATATATATCAAATAGAAAACAAGGGTAAATGATCGCATCTTTTAAAATGATAAGTCATTGGTCAAACCAAAAACATAAACAATATCTATACCACATCAAGTAGTTCCAAGTGTTCTACCAGAAATTAATTCTAAAATTAGGCGGGAAACGATGCCATAGAGTAGTTGCCATAAGCGGCTGACGTCACATCCGTAACATGTTACACTTGATTTTACTCCTCATAACATTTTCTGACCTCTAATGTTAATGGTTAACTTATCTTTTGGTAACGATCCAAGTGAGCTCGTCGATACGCCAGCTCGACTATACGGCGTGTATATGGGACCGATCGTTAAAGCGGCTCGCTCGTTCCTGTTAATGAGGGCGACGCAAAAGTTTCTCTCACTGGACCTACAGATACGCAACTTTTGAAATTTTGACATTTCGAGGGGAAAGTTTTGTACTTAATTAATTTTTTGCGAAACCTCCTTTTATTTTAGGTAGACTTTATTTTTGTATTGTATTTCGTACTGTTACGAACTTGCGTTGTAAAGAGTGTAAATAAAGATGTACATTTTATCTCGCGATGAGAGAAATTACTTGCGCAATTGTGGAATTGATGGAATTGTGGAATTGTGCAATTGATGACAATAGTAAAATGACTGCTTACGTAAATTACGAAGTATGGAAAAAGTCGCGAAAATTGATCCCTTGAGGTTTTTTAAGTAATCACGTCTTTCGACTCGAGGCACGTCGACCTAAACAAATTTTTTGTGCCCAAAGCCTTAATCCAGGTCACAATTGTGTTTATCGGATTAGTTCAATTTCACCTGGATGCAACATCATGTATGCCAAGAAAAAGGCTACATTAGTTTTTCTTTGTCATTTTTCCAATAACTACAGATTTCTGTGGTACCGAGTCCTAGGTGGGTTATTTGCTTTGCAAGCTACCAATGCCTTGTTAAGGCCCTTTTCCTCTCGCAAACGCTTGTTCCGTTCAGTTTCAAAAACTCATCAGAACATTTTCTCTAAAACAAGTACTGTTGAGTAATTGTAGAACCGCCGCGTTTTATTCTCCAGACGACACTAAAAGCCTCGAAAGCCCTGTCTTGTGATATGAAAATGTAGTTTTACGCGGACCAAGTAGTTGAGAAAGTTCAGTTTGTTTAATAAATGTACGAAACTGGCTCTGTGAGGCAATATATACGAGTCTGCGAGGCGGCGACGTCCCGAGACGGAACTGGATTGCGCGTTAAATAGATTCTGACCTCGTTTGCAACTGTATATTCCTCTCAACCTCTTGCCTATATTTTTCTCTGCGAACGTTTTCTCTGCAGATTGCTCGCTCGTTTTTCCGTGGAAGAGAAAAACGGTTTAAGTTGCGATTACAGTTTTGTTAGTCTCATATATAATCTGACTTCAGGCTTCATTTCTGTTGCATCACCGGTAATGGGTTTGTACGGAAACAGCTGCGGATATTGAATGTTTTCGGGTTTTTATTTTAAATACGAATTTTGAAAATATTTTAAATACGAACGGTTATTAGTACATATAACCTACCCTATTAACCTTACCACCCTGTTAGGGGCTTTCGTGTTGGTACAATAGTTGTATTTAAATATTTTACAGAATTACTAGTATTATTGCCCGAGCTTCGTCCGCCTGGAGTAGTGGACTTTGGACAGCGGTTTAATTTTCTAGGAAACTTTTATTACGAACCGCCAAGAGTAGAAAATTATTTAAGTACTAATATTGCTATTAAAATATAGAGGTTGGTGGCAGAAGGGCGATAATTTAGGGTTTTATGTATTTTTTATTGGAGAAATCATAAAAAAATCAAAATAAAAAAATTCGTCCAAAAAATTATAAATAAAACTTCGGGTTGGACCTTAGGAGTACCTCCCTCCCTCCCTTTATAATATCGGTATACATTCGTACAGACAATGCGATATTAAAGAAAAAAAAACAAATGTAAGCTCTCAAAATGAGTTTTCCTGTCGGCCCTATATGCGAGTAGGTAATACTTGTAAAACTTTCTTCAGTACTTTCAATATTATTATATCGCTCGACAGACGTGTTCATTACGTTCTAACAGATCCGTGAAGGTTTTCATTATTTACAAACTTAGGAAGATGGATGAACGTACCTGAATCGTACAAAGGCTGCTCTTCGCGAAACAATGAGATTATAATAATAATTCACCTTTATTTACGGAGTGAAATCTCACCATTGTGAGCCCTGTAAAATTTGTCTTCGTTTTAAGTTCACGAGTTTCGGAATGAAAAACAAGAATCGCGGCTGAATGATGGACGTTTTTGTCGAGAATAATATTTTCGCTGAAGACTTAATGCCGTGTTTACACTCATGGCGAAATTTTTTTAAAGTAGGCATCGGAAGGTTTGTATTAATTATTGGCCTTATTAGAGGTCGGTTGCAGATGTCCATGGGCGGAAGCGGTCACTCATGACTGCTGCCAGCTCGTTCGCTACTCTCATAACATAAAAAAAGAAATACTACAGGAACGGGACTGACTGACCCAGAGATGAAATCACTGTCGAAATAGCTGAATGTAGAATCCTGAAATTTTGCAAATAAGTTCTTTATTAGATAGCGTAAGTGACTAAGGAAGGCATTTAGGAAATTGTACCCATAACAAACTTGGCCTGTTTTCACATTTATGTCTTTAGTGGGATGTAATATTAAAGCACCAACACATATTACATGTTATTACTGAACAATTTATGGGCCATTTGCTCCAACTGTCACCAAAACATGTCGAGTATGATTGACGGTCCGAAAGATAATGATGCTTTTAGTATGTATTTTGGATCCGAGTGTTTCCGTGTATCCCTCCGTTAATTTCGTGGGGTGATTTTGGAAATTTTTCGAACCCACCGCCCCTTTGATTTAGATTTGTATCGACCTCCCCCTTCTCTTTTATCTATAACATTGTTCTCGCTTCGTATTTTTAAATTAAATGTTGATTACTTTTCTCGTAATTTCATACTGTTACAATTCTAGAAAGAATAAATTAGAAATTTATGTGTAGCGGTGCCGTCTAGTACCAATATTAAGTAGTATTTTAGTCGTCTACGCACCGACATCTGCAACCGCGCCGACTATCCATTGGATACAAACTGACTTTGTAACGTTAAATTGTAATTCAAATGGTTTTATTCATAATAACGTACATTTAATGGAGGTCATGTTTTAGTCATCGTCATATGAGCTCGAGGCAAATCTTTTGTACATCTACCTCTATACAAAGTGTGAGTTGTTCGCTAAGCCGTCACTGTGGTTCGCTGACAGCCATTATCGTGTCGTGCACAGCATCCACGACGTAATGTCACGTGTGCTATTATACTGCAATCTTCAACCACTTGTTGAGTTGCATATTGCTTTATTTTAAAATCACGTATGCTCCGGTATATAAGTTAGGAACTGATTATTTCATATTAAAAAAATATTCTAAGTCTTCTCCAAACTGAATAAGTAGAGCTTAGATATTGAACCTAGAAGTGTTGAATTGAAGTACTAGTTTATTTTTATTATGACACAAGCTGAGTGCTTATGAGAGGGTGTTCAGGAACACCGTTCCCACTAGGATAGGGTTAGGGTGTGCTTGAAAGTTATTATGAAAATTTGTCTGTTTTGAAGTAAACATTTTTCAATTATCATTTAACATTTAAAGTGGTGTGCTACGCGGGTGAACTGGGCTTATTCATTAATGGAATAGGAATTAAGGATTTCTTTTTCGGCCACTTCATTTAAATGGAGCTGTGTTAAAATATTCGGAAAGCTTTTAATAAATAAGTGGCAATTTTTAAAAACCCAGTACTTAGATATTTGTTCTGATAAATCGAGTCCGATTTAAATTACAAACCGTCACGTCAGGTCCATGCGGTGACTAATTGTTCTTATTGCGGATGGTATTTGGCGAAATCGCGGGCTGATGAGAGACATTACCGAGGGGATTGGATGTTCCAAGCGATGCCTTGAGCGGAGAAATGTTAGTATCATTCCCCTTGTTTCGCTTGACACCTTACTAATGTGATACGTTTATGTTCTCGTGAACTGATCCTACTTATTTACGATAATTCAATTAACAGTTATATAATTTAACGGGGGCGGGTCGTCCAACTAGTTATGATGATCCATATTTATTATGTTCAGTGGGCTTTGTATAGGCCTTAAGTGAAATAAACATTAAAATGAATGAACGATCGAACGCACGCACAGGTGAGATAGAGATTAAACGAATGAATGAACATGCTATTGAAGTGAATGATCGAATGGAAGTAGTCTCCGTAGTCCATGGACATACGCAGTATGCTGTACACTTAAACTACACCGGAATTACTATCTGGTGAGCTCGTAGTCGAACGAAATCCTATTGTACAATAAAAGTAAGGAAAACCTTGGACAACTACATCGAGCGTGTGCAACTACCATCGGCAGGTGGCTTCACTGTCAACGCGTAACAATAAGCTTCTTACTCGTATTTATCTCACATCAATGTAATCCTGCTATACGTACATTATGACCTTATCGTGAGAGCAAATAACTTTATTTATCATTGCATATTATTAATTAGAGAATCGTTGTGTTGTGAACGTGTAAAATGAGTGTGTACAGCTGACCCTATTCGTGGCACTGTCGCTATATTGACTGTAGATTTTAATTACGGGAGGAGGAGGTGAAGACATTCTTTGAATTCGTTAGCAATGTAAACAAAGGCAGAGTCGCGTGGTTCTGTAAATAGCTTCATTAAGGCGCGGTGGTTGGCGCGCGCTTCTTTTATTTTTATGAATGAACAATTATTTGAGTGAACGAAAGTTTTTAAGGAAACCAGGTTGTATGACTGAGTGTCGGGTATATATTTTGATTATTTCTGTGACGCAAAATTATTATAAATCTTACTTTATTTGTAGAGACACACATGATAATAACGAGTGTGTGTAGTGTTGAATCGCATTAGCAGAAGAGACAATGGACGTTGGGTCGTAACGTATTTGGATGGAGATCAAGGACCGGGAACAGGAATAGGGGAAAACCACCAAAACGTTGACACGACGATATACATAGTTTCAGTAGCGGAGAATACGTGGAGAAGAATAGCATAAGACTGCAAAGAATGGCGCGCATTCGGGGAGGGCTGTGGACGAAAAAGGCCAATGGACGAAACAGAGCTGAAGAAGAACAAGAAGAAGAAGAATTAGTACATTAAACGTTAATTGCTTAAAATTACATTAACGGGCAATGTAATTTTGTATTTGATTAAATAATTTCCGCTTACAATTTTTATAGTTCAGCTATTTTTGGATACTTTCTTTCTCACGAAATCGCGTGCGAGACATGTGTTACCATAAAACGATTATCCCTTAGCAGCTACGATAAATTGTATAGTGAATGTGCTTGTATTAAAAACAAATTATATGCGACCATGCGGGGCCTACAATATAAGGAAATTGATCTACGTCCAGAGTAAGACAAGGACTATGTTATATACGAGCGGCTTTTCTTAACATTTGTGAGCAAAATTCAGGTTTTTAGTCGGAATTATAAAGAAATTTAATCTGTGGTTGCTTTAAAATGTTGATAACAAATAAATGAAAATACAATCTTTAACTATTTGTTTATTTGCCTTTATCTTGTTAAAAATGCGAGCGTACTTAATGCATGTAGGCATTCCCTACCAGGCGACTTTAATTTAATTTTTCTTATTTTGAATAATAGTAACTATTAGCTCTTGCTGACCTATCGAAAATAGACCGTTACTTGTTAAATTAATTGTTAATTTTAAGGTTCTTATGTAAAATAGTTTACCACTGTAATAATTATATAAAACATTTTAACAATTTTTTCTAAGTTACATTGGAGTTATTTGAAAATTACTAAACGTAGGAGAGCGTAAAAAACGTACACGGAAGGCGCAACCTTATCACTTTGTTCAAACACTTACACGAAACCGGCATTAATATAGATAATGCGGTTATCAATTTCACATTTTATGTATAAAAATTTCAGCCCCACTCCAAGTAACTGTCCAAGGAAACATCGCGAGGAAACTTTTCGATTTCTCCAAAATATTCTTTCCTTTCCATCTATCAGGCTTTAGAAGTCCACTGCTGGATGTAAGTCTCCTTTAATTCGGCCCCGAGGCTGGCCTTCTGAATTCAGCGGTTTCCAAGGTGTGCAGGTTTCTTATGTTTGCGTTACAGGTTTTTAAACATTAAATACTCTACTCCACAATACATTCGAACTTTTGAACTAAACAGCTGTTTCCAGTACACAGTTTTTTGAACAAATTGTTTAAATACTTCTACGTCGTATTGGTTAATGAGCTTGTTGGTCTCTCTATAATACACTCGAGGTTTTATATTGCACGTTTTAATGTGAAAGTTTGCGAGCATTTCAGAAAGTATCGTTTGTGCTGATGCGATTTTAATTGCATTGCAAGAAAGAAAAGAGACTCGAGAGGGGAGTGACAAGTTTGAACTCATCAGCGTGACTCGGAAATAGTTAGCAATCCTTTATTATGGCGAACGGACCTCAGCTGGCGTCATGTAAACCCCGTGTAAATACAATCCTAGTGAATCGGGCACTAAACTCGGGGTTTTGTGATGATTTTAATATCTCAAATAAACTTTAGTTGAATTTCTCAGATAAGTATCTCAAAACGTGAAACAATGTACTTGAAAAATATATTTCTTGTGAAGCTTCTTTTTTCTCACTATTTCATTACCCATATTAGGTGTACAGGAAAAGATGCAAGATGGAGACACCATCGGAGTGTCGCCTGGTGAGTGATTTTGACGTCGTGATGGATGGACTGTCTGCGTGAATTATGGTCCACGGTATTGTTCAAGGTTTGCATTAAGTATTATTATTTCCTCACTTTGTCAAAGAAATGTTTTCCATATCATGAATCCCTAGTTCCACAGACAAGCAGCCTTTGAATTTTTTATACTGTAGCATTGTAGCAGTTGCTCCTAAATTTAAAATTTTATGCCATCTACAAGATCCCGTTGTCTTTTTGTCTTTGCAAGTTTACTATCATGTAGATATTTGGTATTCACAAAGATTTATATTTCGAACACGATACGTACTTTCACGAGACATTCTATTTTTAAAGTTGTTATTACCTTGTATCTGTCGTCATATGAAAAAACATTTTCTACAACAAACGCTAGACTACTGTAAGTTATCTTAAGATCTTTTGCGTCATCATTTAAGAGGGAAGCGGACATTTTGATTTACGCGGAGCATATTGCATCGTTTTGATAGGATTGCATTGCATTATGATCTATCGTAGTATCTGTTGTTAGAATTAGCTTGTTTATTATTTCTCAGATTGCATGTGTTGGAATTCTGTGTTGTTATAATAAATTAAGTCTGAATTGACATAGGAATGTTTAACTAAAAATTGGATTTCGCTCGTTATACGAGCGCCGTGGCCTAATTGGATGTTGCATATGCTGAGTCCGTCATTTTCGTTGTTAATTGTTGCAGCACAAATTTAGTTTTGATGGCTAATTTGATATTTTTAATTTGGTTGTTGCTTATTCCTGTTTATTCTAGTTTATGTTGCCTTTATTGTTTATTTGAAATTGTTAATCATTTTATTTTAGCAATCACGATTCTGTATGTCTCTTTGTGTTCAAATAAATGTATTCGTTTATTATTCTGCCTTTCAATGGTAGACATTGGAGCCTTCACTCTGCCTTTGCCCTTAAACCCACTCAAATAAGGGAGAAACATGTGCAACAATGGAAATGGAAAGTAAAAGCTAAGCTATTTATTCAGGCTAAAAAAACAATAAAATGTGTGGCAGTTACTTCATTTCATAAATAAAACGTTAAGTAAAACGGTTGAAATCATCAAAATGTCAGTCTCCGAAACCAGCGTGCATGCATGAAGAGAGCGATGAATGTAGACGAAGCACGTCAGGTTTGCAATGACAGAGATGCTTGGCACACGGTGCTTTCTGCCTACACCGCTAGGGGCCTGGCGTGACGGTATGTTGCTGTTGTCAGTGCTGTAATTACTTTAGTCTACTTAGTATCAGTTCAGTTACTACAAGCTAGTATGGGTGTAGTTTGTAGCCGTTCTATTCGATGTTTGAGGTCCGTCGCAGATGTCCACAAGCGCCAACCACTTGTAACTGCCGTCTGCACCTTTCTTCCAAGAAGTAAATCTCTGTCTGCGATACGCGTATTAGTATAAAATGTATATTTGATTGTTGTTTAATCGCGTTGAATACCTTTTTAATGTATTCTACTGTGCCTAAGCGAAGAATAATGACTGGAATTCACGATTCGTTCTAATTTATAGCGGGCGTTATCAAACTGCGAACGAAAATATCGCCCATAACATTCTAGCCAGGAATATGGTGTAATGAGGCTGTTACCTTTATATTACAGCTGTTAATTTCGTATACGACTCCTTGATATAAATGTATAGATGTTTCTCATATATTTCAGTAATGGCATGATGGATTTATGATCTAAGAATAGGTGCCTACGTTCGATGTAATGAGTTCGGGATGTGAGTTTGGGCGGAATTATATTTGGTCGGTGTTCATGGTATTAACGAGATGTGTTAGGGTATGATGGTGGAATTAACAGCGGTTGATTATTACGTATTGCTGTTAATTTTCAACATTAAATGTTCCGTTTTTTTTATCGTCTTGTTTTTCATAATATAAGTAATTCCAAAAATAATCCATTTATTTCTCACACAACCGACAACTTTACAATATTTTGGGATCATATATCTAGTGCTAAATTAATTATTATTATTGGTTATTAGGCACAGATTAAGGGTTACCACTAGCTACAGTCCTAACACACATCCTTCAACTCTTCTCATCAAATAAGCGTACATTATAGACCTTATACAGCCTCCTCTATGAGAAGAACTCTTAACCTGGCCTTCTTCAAGTACCCTCCAATTTGATTGAATTACGAACGCCCTGGTCCACCTTTATTGACTCTATCATTTACACTCGCTATAAAACTCCGTTTCATTTCCTTTTTCCAAGATACTTTTACGATCACAAATTATAAGTATGGATGGATCTAATAATAAAAGCGGGTTACAGAATAAAGAATAGAATACGTTTATTTTGCCGTTATGGCGTACAAATATTAAGATATTGTCCAAATTATAATTATCGTTATTAAATATTTATCATAAATTATTCAATATATCAATTAAACTAAAGTTCAATGTCATGATCATATAGTGGTGATGTAATTTTATCATTTAAATAATGATTTATTGTGTAATATGTAAGTAAATTAAGAGGTCATGAAGTTTTTGAAGTCGCTATTTGGTGCGTCACGTGTTGTAAGGCTTGGTGGAAGTCCGTCAAATAGGGTCTGCCAAACATAACTTAGCTTTTACAGTGTGTCCATATGTGACCAACTTCAATGGTCACTTAATTACACTCTGCACGGTCGTTTCACGTTTCCCTACCATAAAATATTTCACTGACCCAGTTACCCATGGACATTTTTTTTTTCTTTAATAACTGGGCACAATCATGGCTATCTAATTCCAAATTAATCAATTTAATACCTATGCTATTGTAACCGGACAGCTGCTGGTGTATATACTTACTTATATAGATGTTTTTATCACTCCCGGACACAGAACAAACAAATGTGCTCGTTCGTCACACAAATGTTTATCCTTTGTGGGAATCGAACCCACGACCTCCGGGTTTGCAGTCAGGGTCCCTAAACGATCAACCACGAGGCCAGTCAAATCTCAGTACATACAATATTGTCACGTAATATTGTTCCTAGTTGTCACATTCAGCCTCTGAAATAATAATACATACTTATTGTTCTATTTTGTGATAGCTTCTGCGGATTGATTGCCTTTGTTCTATCCCACAGGTATACGATGTGCTGTAATAGAATGTAGAAAAAAATCTCATTATTTTTCCTTGCAATAAATAGGACGAGGAACACAACTAGTCAAACAATGCGGCTAGATACAGTCATAGCTGTTTTAAAATTGTGTACAACATAAATTGAATCTTTAAGTATTAATCTGAACTACATGCAAAATTACCAGAAACAAAGCCAAGTGACTACACCCGTCTCTGGTAGTATAGAGAAGATGTAATCATTGTAATGAAAACAGTTAAAAGTACCTTTAAAGTTTCATTTACGTTTGTAAGAACATTTATTCCATTTATTCCTTGCCCCTGTGCCGTGTAAGCTAATTTATAAATATCCAGTGTACCTTATAGCGTTTCACATAATATAAGCTAAATAACACAGTCCTTCCTTGATTTATGAAGACTTCAGTATTGCTACCAAGGTGGCAACACTTCGCTCATCAAAAATGATCTAATTACGTTGAAATCGTTGTTGCATACATACATACATATTAAAAAAAGATTTTTTTAAACATTCCATTAACAATGTTTGTTTGTTTACTATACCGATTGTTCAAATAACTTTTTATCAGGAGTAAAAAACATGATGAAAAGCTCACACTGTTCTATTTCTTTGTAACTACGTAATATCACGCCTGTAATCCCCTTAAGGGGTAGACAGAGGAGTGTAGTAAACCCCCACATTTCACCAGTTACGTTTAAGTCCCACAATGGAATAGGCGGTGAGCCTATTGC